>JAVKPL010008204.1:0-111044 GCA_032173675.1 Gastrolobium villosum | reverse complement strand
TCAAACTGGTGATGTCAGCAGATTTTGAATGTCGGAATTTGATCCTGATTACACTTTCCTGACCTTTCATTTCACGCCTGCAGTGACGGTTATAACAGAACACGTGTGCTCCATTTATTGGCATTTCGCGCATCGTGCAGGGTGCGCTACGCTGAGCCTAGCATAGGCCATGATTGAGAGCATTGAATGTGCGCAGGTCATGCAGGGTGTGCAGGGCGTGTAAGGTGGCGAAACTCCTATTTTGCCCCTGGTTCATCAGACGCTTCGAAGACCCTTTGGCCTTTGCACTTCCTACTTCCTCAGCCTTTTATATATATCAGTTTGCCACTAACTGGGCTTTTCTTACCTTCTATTTTCTTACACGCTTCATAGGTTTTTTCTGTGTTTCTCCATTGTCAAGACACTCTTCATTCGCTACTCCTCTCTTCAGTTTTCAACCAGGTACCTTTCCTTTTTCTTTGTAGACTTCTATTTTTTTTTTGATTCGCATATTTGTTCATTTTCCTGTTGGGGAGGAGTTTTTCCTGACTTACCCATTCTTGAAGTGGGTAATGGACACTCCTGGTAGTTCTAGTGGCCGAAATGACAGTAGAGAAGTGTCTGAAGAAATGATAGGGAGGTTGCCCAGATCTGTTCAATACTGGTTTTACGGCAGAGAGTACACCGAAGAGGAGAGGCTCCAGCAGCTTCTCCGAAGTCACCGAGGAGGTCGTCAGACCTCCAGAGGTGCTCGTGGTAGGAGAGGTAGAGGTCGGAGGGGAAGAAGGGGCGAACACGCTCAACCGTCTTTTAATAGAAATATATCCTCCTCAATTCCCCAACCCTCAATTTCTAGATCGAGTTCCTTCTCTGAGCCAGTTCCTCTATCCTTCATTCTTCCACCTTTACCGCTTGGTCAAGGTTCGGGGTCCGTTTTAAACCGGATCCCACCTTTCCAGTTGAGTAATAGTTCTTCCAGCATTTCCTCATCCGACCTGGGTTTTCCCACGTCGGATGTCCCTTCAAACCTTGATGACTCGGCATCCAGTCAGGTGCCTTTTGTCGATCTCCTTAGTAGTTCTGATGATTCTGTCCCTTTTTCTTGGAGTCCAGGCCCCTTACCATCTGACTTAGATGATTCAGGGTCAAGTCAAGTTGATTTTATTTCTGATCCAACTCCTTCGTGTTCCAGGGACTTGATAATGGAAAATTCTGATGTTGAGGAGTGGGTTCTTCTAGAGATCCTTAATATGCGGTCTGTAATGACTCCTGCCGACGTAGCCCAACTTCCTCTTGGGAATCCCAATGGGGTCGATCTTCTTCCTGCGGGTGATTATCCGGTATGCACAGGTCCTATATCGGACGAGCCCTGCTTTTTCTTTTTTTACCGGGATCTGGTCACCAAGGTCGGCATTCGGCTTCCGTTCACAGACTTCCAGATGGCTGTGTTGCGACGCATTAGAGTAGCGCCCTCACAACTCCATCCTAATTCATGGGCTTTTATCCGAGGTTTTGAGCAATTGTGCTCTTACCTTTTCCTGCCCTGTACAGTCTCCCTTTTTTATTTTCTTTTTTATGTATACACGGCTCGGACTGGTGCCGAGTCAAAGGAAAGGGTGGGTTACCCTCCGAGGTACTCCTGGTAGGGGGATTTTCATCCCCTACTCACAATCCTTCAAAGGCTTTAAAAATGCCTATTTTAAAGTGGCCTCACGCCCCGACTCCCTTCCGTGGTTTGGCAAGGAATTGTTGGATGATGGGAACATTTTATGCCAATTCGAGCTATATTGGACGCGAAAACATTATCGACGTCGTCCAAAAGATTATGCCACCCCTCTGACCGCACTTTCCAGAGATGAAAGGTTTGCGGTGCGAATTATAATTGAATATGTTGATGATTATGGCATCATCGACTTAAGTCGGATAGTAGATAAATTTGGAGACGATGCCATTTATGAGCTCGGTATGTATGTCAAGTTTATATTACATTTGATAACTTTAACTTTCTTGTAACATCCTGATCCGAGTTTGATCTTTGTTTGCAGTTGGCATGACGTCGGCCGAATACAAGAAATATCTACCCAAGAAATCCGGAAAAGGAAAGTCTCGAGAGGCTGCCCCTCTCGAACCCGAAGCTTCTAAGCGAAGACGGATAGATATTATCCTGGGTGAGGACTCATCTATTGCCGAGGTGGTTCCTGTTGATGTTCCTGCTCCCATTGCCCCCTCTTCGCCATGTCCGACTCCTGCCCCTGCTGCCCAGAGTAATCTCCTTAGCTTAGAGCCAGGGGAGTTGTGGAGATCGGGGGTCTCCGACCGCCTTAGAGCAGCTTTGAAACCTCCTCCAAGTCTCTTTCTGAATTCGGGCCTGACTTCCACTGTAAGGGCTATGCTAAACCGGATGGAGGAGGATTCCTTGAAGACTACCTCATTGATCCAGATCTTCCAAGACCTTCTTCAAAATTTGGACCAGGCTAATGCGGCCAAGTCATCTCTTTCTTCCAAGGTTGCGGAGCTGGAGCAGTCAAAGTCGGACTTGGAGGCCAAAGCTGGAGAGCTGCGCAAGGAGGTGGATATGGTGAAGAAAAGTTTGGAATTGGCCAACACCAAGGCCAACGAGCTGAGTGCTGAGAAGGAAACCTTCTCTAAATCCATGGAAGACAAGGACGCCCAACTTCAGGAACTTCGGACCTAACTTGACCAAACCACAGCCGACTTTGAGGAAGCCAAGGCCGTGGTGGTGAATGCGGTCGTCCAGGCATTTGACAATGCTATTGCTCAAGCCCGGGTTTTGAATCCCGGGCTTGTTTATGCTGGAATGGACGTGTCCTATGAGGCGAAGGACAGCGTCATTGTTCCGGGGTCTCCGGGTTCCGAGGAAGAGGCTGAAACTGGAACCTGTTAAGTTCAGTCTTCGACCTTGTCTTTAAATATATTGTAAACATTGCCGCGTTAGGTCGGCTTTAAAATTATAAACTTTATTTGTATTGCTCCGAGATTGTCAATTTTGTTATACCGTTTTAGTCTCATCTTATTCGTCTTTGCGAATTGTGAGTCCATGTTGGCCGATCTAGAAAGTATATTATTTTCTTTTTGTTCGTCAACAAAAATTTATTTCTTATCTGATCGTGACACGTCGGAATCTTAAATGGAAGCTTTTGGTAACAACTACTCATTTATTCACAATGAAAATTTCTTTACAAATCCGAGCTTGATAGCTCGCTTATTTGCCTTGAAATAAATCTACCTAATGACTGAGCTCAACAACCCTTCTTATTTACGTAGACATGAATCTAGTCCTTGACTATGCTTTAAACTTAACTATAATAGACTTTTAGCTTGTCGGCATTCCAAGTTCTTTTCACTGGCTTTTTGGATAAAGTTTCCAAAGTGTAGGCTCCCTTTCCGAGATTATCCTTAATCATGTAAGGGCCTTCCCAGTTTGCTACGAGCTTTCCATCCTTGGCATTTTTACTGCCAATGTCAGCTCTTCTCAGAACTAGGTCTCCACTCTGAAATGACCGAGGTCTCACTTTCCTATTGAACCTAGCCGTAACTAGACGCTTAGCCATCATATTTTTATACCTGGCATTCTCCCTGCATTCATCCAGTAGGTCGAGCTCAATCAAGAGTGCCTCCTCATTTTGGCCTTCAGTGCCTTGCAATCTTTGTGCCCTTCTCCAGGACGGTTCTCCGATCTCAACCGGAATCATTGCTTCACAACCATATGTTAACCTGAAGGGGGTTTCTTCTGTGGCGGATTGAACGCTTGTTCTGTATCCCCATAGAACTAGGTGTAACTGTTGCACCCAATTTCCTTTAGCCTCGTCAAGCCTTTTCTTGAGTCCATTGATTATCACCTTGTTGGCAGACTCGGCTTGTCCGTTGGTCTGAGGATGCTCTACTGAGGCAAACCGGTGTTTGATCTTGAAGTCAGCCATGAGCTCTTGGAACTTCTTGTCTATGAACTGTGTTCCATTATCGGTAACAATTTCTGCAGGAATTCCAAATCTGCTTACCAGGTTTCTTTCAAAGAACCTGCGTATTCTTGCTGAGGTAATGGTGGCGAGGGGTTCGGCCTCGATCCATTTGGTAAAGTAGTCGACAGCAACTATCAACCACTTGAGTTGCCCTTCAGCCGCGGCAAAAGGTCCCAAAAGATCCATCCCCTACTTAAAGAACGGCCATGGTGTCGTGATGGTTTGCAATTCTTCTGGGGGTGCATGAATTATTAATGCATGCTTCTGACACTGCTCACATCGCTGAACATGTTCCATGGCGTCTGCCCCCATTGTCGGCCAGTAATATCCTGCCCTTAGTGCCTTTTTAGCTAATGCTTTTCCTCCCATGTGGTGTCCATTGATGCCCTCGTGGATTTCGGACAGCACGTATTCGACCTCATTTTTATCCAAGCATTTCAACATGGGTGCGTAGAAACCCTTCTTATACAATTGACCTTCTACTATGGTAAAGCAGGCCGAGTTCCTAACAAGCTTTTTTGCCTCCTGCGTGTCCTCTGGCACGATTCCTTTTTCAAGGTAGGCCACAATCGGCCTTCTCCAATCTTCCGTGTCGGTTGTTATCATTAGGACGCATGTCGGTTCTAAGATGCTCTGTTGAATCACAGTGCGGTGATTGCCAGATCCTTTCGAGCTCGCCAATTTAGACAGGATGTCGGCCCTAATGTTCTCATTCCGAGGTATGTATTGGATTAATACCTCGTCGAACTCGGCAAGCAACTCCTTGACCCTTTGAAGGTATTTCATCATCAGGGGGCCCTTGGCTTGGTATTTTCCTTCAACCTGGGAAGTAACCACTTGAGAATCACTCATAACTTTAATTCTCTTTGCTCCGTGCTCTCTTACTTGCATAATCCCAGCAATAAATGCCTCATATTCAGCTTGGGTGTTCGAGGTTGGAAATGCCAAGTGAAGCGAGTGCTCAATAGATACTCCTTCCGGGCTTTCAATGATCACCCCAGCACCGCTCCCTTTAGAGTTTGAAGATCCATCCACATAAACCGTCCAGAGGTCTTTATCAACCTTTTCTCGTTCATTGACCGGGGTAAGCTCCAAGATGAAGTCGGCCAGTGCCTGTGACTTGATTGCTTGCCGAGGTTCGTACGTCAAGTCGAACTCGGAAAGCTCGACGGCCCAATTGATCATTCTTCCTGCTAGGTCTGGCTTATGTAGCACATGCCTGATGGGCTGGTTCGTTCGTACTATAATTCGGTGACTTTGAAAATAAGGTCGGAGCCTTCTTGCCGTTGTCAATAGAGCAAATGCCACTTTTTCCAACTTCTGGTATCGGAGTTCTGGCCCTTGCAACGTCCGTCCTACGAAATATATTGGATGCTGGGACTTATCTGTTTCCCGGACCAGAGCGGCGCTGATAGCTTCTTCCCCCACGGATAGGTACAAAATCAACGTTTCTCCGGGTTCCGGTTTCGTTAACACGGGAGGAGTAGCTAAACAAATCTTGATGTTGTCGAATGCCTTTTTGCATTCTTCCCCCCAGCCAAAGTCTGCCTCCTTCTTGAGGAGTTTGAAGAAAGGCAGTGCCTTCTCAGCTGACTTGGGAAGGAATCTGGTCAGTGCGGCAAGGCGGCCTGTAAGTTGTTGGACCTCCCTCTTGTTTTCTGGCTGCTTCATCTCCAATACCGCCCTACATTTGTCGGGATTTGCTTCTATCCCACGATTCGTAAGCATGAACCCTAGGAATTTCCCTGCTGGTACACCAAAAGCACATTTGGCTGGGTTCAGCCTGATCTTCCGAGCTCTTAGCTGTTCGAAAGTCTCACCGAGGTCGGCGATGTGTGCTGAAGTGCTTACAGATTTGACGATCATGTCGTCAATGTAGACTTCCAGATTTTTCCAATCTACGCCTGGAAGACTCGGTTCATCATTCTTTGGTAAGTTGCCCCAGCATTCTTGAGGCCGAAAGGCATGACGTTGTAACAAAAATTTCCTTTTTCTGAGATGAAGGTTGTCTTCTCGTGGTCATCTGGATGAAGGGGGATCTGATTGTATCCCGAATATGCATCCATGAATGAGAGCAGCTGGAAACCGGATGAGTTATCAACTAGCTGGTCAATGCTAGGCATTGGATATGAGTCCTTTGGGCAGACCTTGTTTAAGTCCGTGTAATCAACACAAATTCTCCACTTTCCACTTGGTTTTTTAACCATTACCACATTTGACAACCATGTAGTGTACTGTATTTCCCGGATAAATCCGGCTTCTAAGAGTTCGTCCACGTGCTCGCTTAGAGCTTGTCGTCTGTCCAACCCAATCTTCCTTTTCTTTTGGGATACCGGCCTCGATCCTGGATACATTGAGAGCTTATGGCAGCAAAACGCTGGATCAATTCCAGGAATTTCCGAGGCCTTCCATGCAAACACATCGGAGTTTGTCTTTAGGAATGAGATGAGTTCGTTCTGAAACTCATCCTTCAAAGACTTTCCGACCTTAGTGTGCCCTTGGCCATCTCCACGGATCTCGACTTCTTCTAACTCACCCTCGGGTTCTGGACGCGGCGACTGTAGCTCCTCCCTCATGTCGAGTTCGACTAAGTTGACCTCTCTGCCAGCCGCCCTCAAGGACCGATCTTTCGATCCTTCCCCCTTACTCGGGGGGGGGGGGGATGCTGGGTCACCATGATGGGCTCGTATGGTCTCATAATAGCATTCCCTTGATTCTTTTTTATCTCCACGAATTGTGACGATTTCATTATTTGGTCCTGGCATCTTCATGAGTTGATGCTTAGTAGATATCATCATGTCCCATTCATGAATGGTAGGACGGCCAATGATTACGTTATAAGAAGAAGAGGTGTCTACCACCACGAAACGAATCCTCCCCGTACGGAAAGAATCCTTCGTGCCAAGAGTTAGTTTGAGGTCGATATAACCTTTTGGGGGGATGGTGCTCCGTTAAACCCCAATAACTCGGTAACACATGGTTTGAGGTCTTTCTCATCCAAATTCATTCTCTGGAAGGCATCCGAGAGAATTATGTCCGCACAACTTCCGTGGTCAATGAAAATTCTCTTGACTCGGCAATTAACTAACACACCAGTGATCACCAATCCATCAGTGTGTCCTGGCACAACCCTTGCCAGCTCTTCTCTGGTAAAATACAACAGAGGGGGTTCGGGCTCGTTGTCCTTTACTTTGAAAGTCGGCCGGTCCCTGATGGACATGACCTCCTTCAAGTATTTCCTTCGGGCGTTCGCTGAGTCTCCTCCTCCACCCAATCCCCCACTAATTACATTGCACTCGAACTCCGCTTCAGGGATAGTCTCAGCTCTGTCATTGACTTCTTTGCCTTTTGCATTGCGGTCCTGTCTTTGATCTCTTCTGTCTCCTCGCCTCGGACTTCGGCTTCGGCTTTTTTGTCTTGGCTTGTTGTTTTTCTTCCCCTGTGTACGGATTATGTACTGTTTCAACTTCCCTTCTCTGACGTGTTTTTCGATTGCATCTCGAAGGTCCCAGCAGTCGTCCGTAACATGGCCGTTTTGGTCATGGAATGCACAGTATTTGCTCTTGTCAAGTCCACTCTTTGCTTTGAGGGGACGAGGTCGATCGACGTTTCGCATTTCTGTTTGAGCTACCTCTCTCCAGATCTTGGATCTGGGCATGTTCAGTGGAGTGTAGTCTTCAAACTTCCTCCTAGGAGAGCGATCTTCCGTCCTCTTCTCACGAGCTTCGTTTCCTTTTTTGGGCCCCTTGTGATCCCGATCTCTCCCGTTCTTCTTGTTTGGACTCTTTCTTGACGGGCTTCGCCCACGAGATTCGACGTAAACCTGCTGCATGTCCTCCACGTCGATATATTTGTCTGACCTACGTCGGAACTCTTCGAGGTCATTGACCGGGTTCTTGTAGATTGATCTAGCAAGAGGGGAGTCGCCATCTAATCCTGAAATAATCAAATGGAGGTGGACGGCTTCGGTGAGGCCGCGGACCTTGAGTGCTGCATCTTTGAATCGATCGAGGTATTTTCTCAACGATTCGTTGTCTTTCTGGCGAATTCTTCCCAGTGCATATGCCGGCATGGGATGCACTTTGCTTGTTGCGAAGTTGAGGCAGAAAGTCCGAGCTAAATCTTCAAACGAGTCAATTGAATTTTTGGGAAGTCTGGTGATCCAGGTCATTGCCTGTCCTGTTAGAGTTGTTGCGAAGATTCTGGCCTTGATGGGTCCTGTGATCCCGTTAAATAGCATTTCAGTCTTGAAGGCCTCCAAATGGGCTTCCGGGTCCTGACTCCCATCATATGGAGGTATTCTGGTGCTCTTGAATCTCGGGGGAATGGCTAAGTTCATGAGTCTTTCTGTGAATGGGCTATCATTAGCTTCATCATCATTCAGGTAATTTTCGTTGTTGAAGTTGTTCTGGCCTCCGACCTCCTGCTGATTGCCGAGGTGAAGAGCGAGATTCTCCAGGACATTTACTTCAGCAGCGGGGGCGTTTTGGTGTTGGGTCCCACCATTGCCAGCATTAGCGTTTCCGCCAGCATTTTGGTGCGAGTTTCCCCCATTCTGGGCTTGTGAACCACTTCCCTTTCCGCCTTGAGCGGTCCGATTTCTTAACTCAGCTTCGAGTGTCGCCATTCTTTCCGCGTCCAATCGTTGCTGGGTTAGGAATCTGTTCTCCATCTCCTGCATCCGCTGAAGGATTGCGCCCATCGCCATTGTGGTAACATTTGGTGGTTCAGGTGGACGGGTTGCAGTTGTTGTGTTTCCGATTTGAGGCCTAGGAGTCGGCCCCTGTAATCCGACCCCTTCGACTTGAACGTCCACCAAGACCGGGCTAGCAGTGGCCTGAAGCTGCTCCAAAGCAGATTGGTGGGATGGTGCCTGAGCGTTGCCCGACGTGGATCGAGTGTTGGTCATTGTGGTATGGGAGTCGAATTTTACCGAGTTCCCCATAGACGGCGCCAATGTTAGGTCCGAGATAGACTGTATTGCTATACCAGATGGTATGCGCTCAGAGATAGTGTATATCAATGATATACTGGGCTAAATGTCGAGGTCCCAATCACTGCGCACAAGCAATAGGTTTTACAACCAAGGAGTGGTGTGTGCACAATGAGTGGAATAAGCAAGGCCATTCAGAGGTCAGTACCTGGGATGTCTGAGCTCTTATTTATAGGGTTACCTGACTAGGTTTCCAGTTCGCTGAGCTCCCCCAATTAGTCAGACCCTCTCCCTTCTTCAGTTGAGATTCGGTCCGACTTAGTCGGCCTCAATCAGTCTGTTCCAGCTGTTGAGATTCGGCAGTATCTCCTAGTGAGATATCCTAGGGCGGCAGTTTCTTCAAGACTTATCCGTAACAATATATATACTCGGGGTCATACAATTCAATCAATGATCCACCGATGTGGTACCCTGATTAAGTCAATTAACGATTTAGATTTAAACTATAAAAAATTTATAAGAGGGCAAGTGATTCAAAAAAAAGAAAAGGATTAAGTGATACAAAGCAAAACTATAAAGAAGTTTTTAAACTTTTCGCTATAAGCTATCTACAGCGGCAATGATGGAGAGAACATTGTGTGACCTTATATTTTTTCTCTATATTCACATTTTTTTTTACGTATCATATCGAAAAAAAATAAAAAAAAAATACTTAGCAAGCTTTTTTTATTACAGCTTTAATATTTTATGTTACTAATGTACCATAGTCTTTTTCTCCTAGATATTGGACTCTTAGATGAGTTGAACTGAAAAAGTTTTAATTTTTTTTTAAAAAGAAAATTCTCAGAGTTTGAGCCTTGGATTGTAGTATAGCACTGATTTTTTCAGTGTTAATAAAATTGGATCCGGCTGACCGATGACCAGTTGACCTTGATATATTATTGAGCCGATATCAACTCGATAAACCAGTGATGAATCATTCAACTAGTACCAGTTTTTGCACTGTCACAAGGACAAACATAACTGCTTACCACCATATTACATTTAATATCATGGAGATAAAAATCATAATACTTAGTACCATTAGATTGTTAGTTAATTTGCAACATTTAAAATACTTATCATATAATTCAATATAAAATATAAATTTATATATATCTGGGCTTTTTCGAATTGGGCCTTTACAAAAGTGTTTGTATGTTTATGTGGGCCTTTTCAATTGGGCCAAACGAACTGGGTTTTAAATGGCCCAATTGTAGCCAGACTCACCCTTCAGTTAGGGTTTAACATTTGCTTTCTTTCATGTTTGTACACTGAAAAACATCCCCGACTGAGACAACAACAGTAAGCAGTTGCTACCCTTCCAAATGGTCGCCTTCAGGGTAATCCAATGATGGGGTTTTTCATCATTCACCCATCTTTTATTTTGATTCATTGCCACCAGTTCCATTTTAATTGATGTTCATTTTTTTTTATTTTTTTTTTTGAATTTTTCCTCAGAATGTTTTTTTACAAATTTTATTTTCTGGTTGATTTTTCTGAAGCTTTGGAAAGTTTATAATGGAGGATATTGAGTTTTTTGTTTTTTTTGTGTTGAATCAGTTTCACCAGTACCAGGTTGTTGGGAGGGCTCTTCCCACTGAAAATGATGTGCATCCTAAGATCTACAGGATGAAGCTGTGGGCCACCAACGAGGTTCGTGCCAAATCAAAGTTCTGGTATGTCACAACCTTAACATTATGTGTCTGATTGATGATGGGGTGTTGAGAAAATGTTGAAAAAGTTGAGAATTTTGAAACCTTAGGTTTATTTTTATTTTTTTTAATCTCTGTGTGGAGTTAGGTAGGTAGGTAGGTTAGCATCATTCATAGGCAAAGATAGTGCATTTTGGTTTGTAGGAAGTCTACATAGGTGCTTTGAATAAAGTCTTTGGCATTATTTACATGCAATGTTGTTGTGGAGTTTCAAAGTTGTTGCCTTGAGCTGCTTTTTATTTTTTTCATCTTAATGCCAAAGCATACTTTTATTTTTCTTTTGTAATATGAAAATAAAAACCATTTGAAGCAGAAAGATCATGGACGCCATCATTTTCTTCAGTCTAAATGACACCTAAGGGGGTTGGAACTTCCAATTCCAACAATTATAACGGCGCTCTCAATGGGATGGTTATTATCCAGCATAATAAAAATCGTGAAAGTTTAATTTTTCATCCCTTGGAAGGATGGTGCATCCCAAAGTTCTTATCAAAATGCATGCCTGCTAGCTTTGTATGTACTGCTGCTCACGCACATGCCTTTTGTCAATGGTAGAAAGGTCACTTTGGTGCTCCTTTACAATGGCAAACCACTTTTCAGGAATCTTATGTTTCCTCCCCCTTTAAGCCTAAGGACCCTAAGCTAAATAGTGTTTTGTACCCTGTGCAGTGGTGAGTTTTTGCTTTGCTTTTTTGGGATGTTAATGTTGTTTCTATTAATTCATTAAATAATTGCAATATTTTCTATTTCTGGAAAGTAGGACCATTGATCACATTTTCTTTTTCATTTTAATTTTTGCAGGTATTTCCTAAGAAAGCTAAAAAAAGTCAAGAAAAGCAATGGGCAAGTGCTGGCCATCAATGAGGTATGCATCTTAATTTTCCTGTTATATTCTTCTTGACATCACACTGGTGGTGGCAGTGGGTTGCATATAAGCTAGATTTCTACTTGGAACGTGAAGCCTTCTATTCAGAGCTTATGTTTTTCTTTTAAAAAAAGTATTATGTGGTATATATAATTTCTTTTATGAATCCTTACCATCCATGGGACAAATACAATTATTAGGCTATAAATACATTAGGAGATGGGTGAAATAAATGCCATGCAGTTGTCTATTGGGAATTTAACTTGGGTAAAGTTATTTTTGCATGACTATCTGTTATGTTGGACACTTCTTGCACCTTTTGTTTTACTCCCATGTATTAATAATTGTAATATTAAGAACTTGTTAGTGTGCTTGGGGATCTATTTGCTTTGGTATTGAGTAATCAGGCATCTGTTAATATTTCTTCAGGAATTTTATTTTAAAAAATCAGTTTGTGAGGAGGCTGAGAAAATAGTGGAAAGTTATAAAAATTATAGACCTTGTGAAGAGAGAAAGTTTTAAGCAGGGATATCAATAGCACACTATAGTGGCGGAGCAGCATGTCTTGGTCTCCAGCTGCAATGATACTCAAATAGTGTTGCAAAAGTCTTGATTGCGAATCTCGGCAGCGTCCTGGAAAATCGCGGTCATGAATGTTGGCAGCTATCCTTGGAAATCATGGCCTTCTCAGTCATTATTCTTCAGAGGGGCAAAATCTCCTTTTTCGTTTAGAATTGTGATTTTCCCTTGGTTACATTAGAAACATGAAGGGTTTCTTATTTGAGTCTTGAGTTTTGTTTCTGGTCACTCACCACAGCTCTTTGACATCATTTCCAGCCAACCTTTTGTTTACACATCACAGCACAGCTCGATTGTCTTTGATTTGCCCGCTTTGGTCTCTTTTCTGTTCCCGTCACGATCATAATTGATTGACATCTCTGTTCTTTATTATTATTATTTTCCTGTGTTGTGTTCTTTCTTCACACTTCACAGGTCATATTCTCCTAGTTTCTTTTCAGTTTTTTTCCCAACACCTTTGTCTTTTACATATCTTAAGTGTTCTGATTTTTTCTATTAATTCTATTTTCTGTTGTTGTTATTGACTTGGTAATTATGCCTTAGTTTGATGCTGATTGTGTGTTTAGACTATGACATTTGATTATTAATTATGAATGTCTTTAATTTTGGTTTTTTTTTTTTTTTTTGAGCATTCATGTTTATAATATGAATTATTTATCTTGTATTTAGAACCTTGGTATCGCTCCATCTCGCTAGCTATTCTGCTATTAGCTTTTTTTGGGTTGACCATTCCACACTGCTAAAGATATTTTGTTAGCTGAACATTTTGACCAGCATTTTTTAAACGACCTCTGGTTTGCAGTTGTTTAATTTATACCAATATTAGGAAAGTAGGCCGGTGTAACTGCTGTAAGTGAAACATGTATCTTAAATTTGGGCATGAGGTGGATCACAGTGTTGTGTGCTACTAACCTAATCTCATGAAACATGTATCATAAATTTTAGGAGTGCTTCACTGTGTAGGAAAGAGTACTTGGAGAATGATTTTTCCTGTTTGTTACCTTCAGTTTTTTAGGTTTCAATTGCAGACAATGAGATATAATTCCTTTTACTGTTTGCAGATTTTTGAGAAAAATCCTACCAAGATAAAGAATTACGGAATTTGGCTTCGATATCAGAGCCGAACCGGTTATCACAATATGTACAAGGAGTACCGAGATACAACTCTAAATGGTGCTGTACAACAAATGTACAATGAAATGGCATCTCGTCATAGAGTTAGGTTTCCATGCATCCAGATAATTAAGACTGCTACCATCCCAGCTAAACTTTGCAAAAGAGAGAGCACCAAGCAGTTCCACAACTCTAAAATCAAGTTCCCATTGGTGTTCAAGAAGGTTAGACCCCCAACTAGGAAGCTCAAGACAACATACAAGGCATCCAGGCCCAACCTGTTTATGTAATTCTCAGTTATTCACGTTTCCTGCTTGCAATCTGGAGGCTACTTGATACATTAGCATACGTAGGAAAAGCAAAGAGAAGGTAATCACACAGTAACAAACTTCATTACCTGCAACTACAGACTGTTTGCATTTTTTTCAAGCTTTGAATATTGAGTTTTTGGAAAGTTGATGTCTTTTGAATCCTTATTTTGCTCATTTTGATGAATTCATTCAAGGTTTTTTTTTTTGGATACATTTATAGGAATTGAACACATAATTTAATACAAGTTATCCAAACTCCTCACCACCAGACCAAACCTAATGGCTTAGAATTCATTCAAGGTTGGTTCTGAATCAACTTGATAGTTTTTGTTATCAATGTCCTGGATTTTCATTTCTTATTATATATTTTTTTTTTCATTCTAGTGGCTGACTAATAAAGAGTATTTTCAGATGTAGGGCATGAGTATGTTGAATGGGAATTTCATTCAAGTCGTGACTATTTTTTTTTCCTTCACTAATTGAATAAGTGATGTTACTATTTCTCATTAATTGCCCTTTATTTGGTCTTAATGTTTTTTAAGCAAGGAAAGGAATATTTTATTGCGTGTACTACCTGTCTCAGAAGAAACTAAGGGAATTTTTTTAAATACATTCCATGAATTGTATGTAGTTTACAATGAGTAATTTTTTAGTAATTGATAGTAAATTAATTCACTGATTTGACAAGCATAGATGGTTCGGAGTGGATTATATACAATAATGGACTAATATTAAAATTTTGTACTATAATTAAGGGAGAATAGCTTCTGCCCCAACTGCAGATTCTCCAGCCTAGGAGTCATGACACATCAAAAAAAAAATTTACAATTTTTTTTTTACAATTTTTTTTTAAATTAATATATGGTGGGACCCATTAAAAACTTGTGTGGGCTGCAAAAAAATTTCTTCTCCCATGAAAGAAGAAGAACAAAGTCCATATATTAAATCACAAATATGGTGGATGTTTATGCCTAAAACTAAACCAAGGTTTTCCCTTTAATTTTCTTCTACCGGCGTTTGAACCTGGACGATGAGGAAATTGGTCTACATCAACAACAACAATTCCCATGTCGACAAGAAAGTTTTATACTTGCGAATCATACTACCTTGTATTCAACATGCTTGATTTATTCATATGAAAATATCATTGGATAACGCATACTTTGGGCTGACTTTTCATGTTGAGTTTGTTGAATGGGTTTGGAACAGCCCTAAATCATTACCTTTTTCTAAAACAAGAATTCTAAATGAGGTACCATCTCCATTCCATATGCCATTTTTACTAATTCTTTTTACTAATTGTTGGGGAGGTTATACTTATTATCTCTTTTCTTATTACTTCTTACTACTAAGTCTTAACCGTTGATTTCTGACAATCTAACGGTTGTAATTTATTGGATCATTCTTATTAATTAATTATTGATTTCTAATAAATTATAACCATTAGATTGGTAAAAATCATCGGTAAAGATTTGGTAATAATAGTAGTAAGAAAAAGATGTAGTAAGTATAATCTCTCTCGCTGTATTTTGATTTTTTTTATTATAAAAAACTGTTTTGTAGAGTTATCCAAAAAAGTAAATTGTTTTGTAGAATAGTTTTTTTTTAAAAAAATTTTAACTTAAAAAAAAAATAAGACATGTTTTCTAAATTTAATTCTAAGAATAAAAAAAATCATAATTTTATTTTTTATTTTTATAAAATAGGGCTTTTTGTTTGTTTTGAAACCAAAAAACTATTTTTTAAAAACAGTAAACATAGCCTAAATCCTCTCGTTTTTATCCCATCCGAATTTGATAACTACGAAGTAAGAATATTATTGCCGAAGGTAACGGGATTGGCCTAACGAGAAACACAAATACCCTGTTATAAAAATAAAATAAAATATAATAGCTTACCAGAAAAATAAAATAAAAAATAAAATGTAATAAACATTCATATATCATATGACTGGTAGTCTATGTAGCACCGATACGGGACTCGTGACACGAGACGACACGACACCCCGACACGTTAATTCTAAAAATATTAGATTTTGATACGTTAGGACACGTTTTGATATTAAATAATATTTTTAATTTATGTAGTGTATATTATATTTAATATTCAATCATTTAACAAAAAAATGAAACTAAACTTATAATATACTTTAATTTTGCAAAGAAACATAAGATATCCCAAATATTTATATTAAACTTAATAAAATGGTAATCGTAATCAAACGAATCTAATAGTTGGAACTAAAAACTCAACGGAACACAACCTTTGAACCTTTTTTTGAATTTTTATAACGCGTGTCGGAGTGTACGGGAGTGTCGGAGAGTGTTGGGAAGTGTCGGACACGACACGTCAGGATTTTTGAAGTGTCGGTGCTTCATAGCTGGCAATGTTTAAAAACTTGACCCAAACATTGACTCTGTCGAGGTCAAAGATCATTTTGCTGACCCAATTTTATATATTAAAAAATAAAAAATATATATTTTATATGAAAAATTCAAAAAAAATCAAACCAACAATTATTGAAGATTCAAAATATACTTAACATAAATCAACCAATAACATCTACAAGTCAATATTACACAAACTAATCAAAGTATCACACTATATAGCATGTCAATATCTATATCTATATCATTTGAAGTCATAAGCAACAATAACTGAACATTGAAGTCACGCATAAAAATTATGTAACAACATGTGTGATCCGGATAAAATATAGGCCCAAGGAAGGTCCAATGACATACGAAAAAGCCCAACCCACCAAGGGTCCAAAGCAAAGCGCGATAAACAACTATCGCGCGTAAACCGCAATGCCCTCATCGCGACAAACATACCGCGATATCCATATCGCGGATAAAACCCCTCCGAGTAAGCAAACTTAACGACCAAGGCAGTCCCACCGCGCCTTTATGCCAATAAACAACGGACAACTCCAGCTTACCGCGACTCTACAGCTAAAGGACTTAAGGTTGCTTAGGTCCTAGCCCTGACCAGCAGCCCAAAACTGGCCATTCAGAGGTCATGTCGCCTTGCTTAGGCGACATCATAACAACTATATAAGCAAAGGGTCAAGGAGCAAGGTACGATCATCCTTTACATTTACTACATAAAACACCTGCCTCTGATACTGACTTAAGCATCGGAGTGTCTTCGCAGGTACCCCCCCAGTTTGGTCCAGCGCTCAATGACAAAGAACAGAGGTGAAACCAATCCAATTCAGAGTGGAGGCCCGAGATAGAAGAACATCCTCATTTACCTCAACCGTGTGTGATTAAGGCCTGATACAAATTGGCCAGCCCATACTGTATTTGGTCTAATCATTGGCGCCGTATGTGGGAATCCTACTAGTTAGAACCCATCTTTTTCTAAAAACATGGTTGACACTCGAAGCAAATCCCAGAATGGCTCCAAAGGAAAGCTGAAGGAGACCCCAGCTTCCCATGAAAAATCAGCCTCATCGGTGGCACCATTTCCCTTCCACCTAGATGACCCACCGACACCCCAACATCTGTTGGACCTCATCACACTACAAAACAAGAAAATCGCCCAGCAGAATCGAGATTTAGCACGATTGAAAAAAGCTCAAAAAAGCAAAGAAAAAACCCTGAGAAGGGAAAAGAAAAAGAGAAAGAACCTGAGAAGGAGAAACATCCTGAAAATTCTGATGAAAATGAATCACTTCATGAACACTCCACTGATATCCCTGGACCATCAGGGCACAAAAACAAGAAAGGCGAAGAAATAAAAGATCCTCATGACAATGAGAATTCTCATGGTAATTCAGGGACATATTCTCGAATTGTTCACCCATTCACCCCCTGCATAATGTGCATCCCAATTCCTAGGGATGTCAAGATTACAACTAAAAAGTATAACGGAAAGGGGGATCCATAAGAACACCTAGAACAATTCCAGACCAACATGATGGCACAAGACGTGGCTGATCCAATAGCATGTCGACTATTTCCAACAACCTTGAAAGAGACAGCACTTAGGTGGTATTCTGCGCTACCACCCAATTTAGTGCCAAGCTGGGAGGACTTAGCCAACCAATTCCTCGTGCGTTTCGCAACTAGCAAGGCGCAATACAAATCTACACACGCGCTAAAAACGGTGCGACAAGGATCAAATGAAACTTTGCGTGATTATCTAAATAGGTTCTTCGCCGCAGCACTTCTAGTCAGAGACTTGGATCCACAAGCTCACTACATATCATTACTGAAGGATTATTAGAAGGTCCTTTCTTTATGTCGCTAGCTAAACAGAGACCGCGCACCATAGAAGAACTGCGTGCGCGATCCGAAAAATTCATCAACCTGGAAGATTATAAGCGTTCACGCGAAATTTCAAACACCAGGTCCGACATAGGCAACTTTGAAAAAGACTTCCAGAAGAATTTTCAACGAAAGTTCCGTGAAAAGAGAAAGTGGGGCAAATACGACAGTTACACTCCTTTAAACACATCCCAAAGACGAGTTCTGAAAGAAGTATTCCAAGCAGGATATGTACGAGTTAACAAGCCTCCTCCAATGACAAAATGAATTCAGCGCGATGAAACCAAGTTCTGTGAGTTTCATGACGACAAAGGCCATATAACTGACGAGTGTTTTGCACTCAAAAATACCATTGAGGCACTCATCCGAGAGGAAAAGCTCCAGGAATTCGTTTCTAGCTGTAGGGAATACAAAACTCAAAGAAGACGCGATAGAAGCCTAGATCGCGACCCCAACCCGAACGAGCAAAGGGCACGTCCCAGAAGGAACTATAACCCCACACAAAACAACGATAACAGAAATAGAAGAGAAGCGTCTTATGGCAGACGCCAAGGAACGCCAACACAAAATAGACAGCGAATCGCGGAACAACATTGCGACCTGCTACCAAATAACATGGCAAGAGTCTTAGCCACTATCGCTGGAGGATCAACGGGGGGAGGTGCGACCAAATCTCAGCGCAAGAAACATTTAAAATCAGTAATGACAGTTCGCGATCATGCTCGCCCTTCCACTTCTCGCGATCTCTCCCAGACCATAAGTCTTGACGATGATGACTATGGCAATGTCATTCCAGACCATGATGACCCGTTGGTAATCTCAGCTTGCATGGCTAATCTCCAGGTAAAACGTATTATGATTGATAATTGTAGTTCAGCTGATATTATTTTCTGGGATGCTTTTCGCGCAATGCACATCCCGGAGGAACATCTACTTCATGGATGTTCGGATTTAATTGGTTTAGCTGGAGAATGCGTACAGCCCAAAGGAACCATTGAGATGTGGGTCACCTTTGGAATCCTACCTCAAGCTCGTACTATCAAAGTATGGTTTTATGTTATTGAATACGCATCTGCATATAACATCATCTTAGGAGGCCAACCATTGCCGCGCTAAAGGCAATAATTTCTATGCCCCACCTTTTAATGAAATTCTGTGACACCTCTGGCACAGTAGTTGCAATTAGGGGCGACCAAAAAGCAGCGCGCAGTTGCTATAATACCAGTTTGCGAGCTAAAACGACCACACAGGCGGATGACAAGGCTAAAGAATCAGTCTATATGACTGATCTTGATATGCGCGATGATCTTCGCGATACACGTCCTCAACCCGATGGGGAATTGGAAGATCTCCAAGTAGGACCACCCGAGAACGTCACCAAAATTGGACGACACCTCCCCGAATCATAGAAAAAGACGTTGGCGGCAGTACTGCTAAACAACAAAGATTTCTTTGCCTGGACAACGGCTGACATACCAGGGATATATCCAGGCGTGATATGTAACCACTTAACCATAGATCCCAAAGCTAAGTCTATCGTGCAGAAAAAGCACAAAATATCCCCGGAATAACAACAGGTAGTGGAGATCGAAGTGGCAAAACTACTCGATGCAGGGGTAATTAGAGAAATCACATACTCCACCTGGCTTTCCAATGTGGTACTAGTCAAGAAACCCAATGGAAAGTGGCGCATGTGTTCATATTACACAGACCTTAACAAGTATTGCCCAAAAGACTTTTATCCACTTCCCACCATTGATAAACTGGTTGATAATTCCGCGGGATACCAGATTCTATCCTTTATGGATGCTTATTCAGGTTACAACCAGATCCCGATGTTCACACCAGATGAGGAAGCCACAACTTTTATCACTGAAAAAGCTACCTATTGTTATAACATGATGTCGTTTGGCCTCAAGAACGCCGGTGCTACTTATCAACGCATGATGAATAAAGTTTTCAGCCAGCAGATTGGTCAGATGCTTGAAGTTTATATCGATGACATGATAGTCAAGACAATGACTATCATACAACACCCCCAAGATTTGGAGCAGGTTTTTCAGCAATTGCGCAAATACAGGTTACGGCTCAACCCAGCCAAATGTGCGTTTGGAGTCCCAGCTGGAAAATTTTTAGGACTCATGCTGACACATCGCGGGATAGAGGCTAACCCTGATAAATGCAAGGCCATACTTAACATGACAAGCCTGCGTAACATAAAGGAATTACAACAATTAATGGGAAGAATCACTTCCTTAACGCGATTCCTTCCTGCTTCAGCACAGAAGTCGCTACCAATGTTTAAGCTATTGTGCAAGCAAACATATTTTAAGTGGACCTCTAATTGCGAGACAGGATTCATGGCCATCAAAGAACACTTGGCCAACCCCCCCAATCTTGGTGAAACCACAACCAGATGAACCTCTAGTTCTTTACCTCTCAGTCAGCAACGAAGCCATAAGCGTTGTCTTGTTCCGCGAAGTATCTCAGGAACAACAACCAATCTATTTCGTTAGTAAAGCACTCCAAGGACCAGAATTGTGCTATTAACGGATAGAGAAAGTTGCTTTCGCGCTTATATTAACATCGCGACATTTGCGCCATTACTTCCAGGGACACACTATAAAAGTTCGAACAAACCAGCCCCTTCGACAGGTGCTGAGACAAGCTGACCTGGCCGGTCGCATGATTTCATGGTCAATTGAATTATCTGAATATGACATCATATACGAACCGCGACAAGCAATCAAAGGCCAAGTATTAGCAGACTTCCTCGTCGAAATGACACACCTACATCAGACTGAGGTGAAAGAGGATTGGTTTATCTTTGTTGACGGATCCTCCAACATCAAAGGAAGTGGTGCAGGAGTCATAGTGGAAAGCCCTCAAGGCATAATAGTGGAACATTCTATCCACTTTGGGTTTAAAGCTTCAAACAACCAAGCCGAATATGAAGCAGTCCTCGCTGGGCTCGCCATGGCTAAAGACCCGGGGGCAACAAACATAATTTTCAAGAGTGATTCGCAGTTGATAATTGCACAAGTGCAAGGAAGCTACCAGGTGAAAGAAGCATTGATGGTAAAATACCTCGAAAAAGTCAGATTACTCTTAACGGAGTTCCAAAGTTTCAAAATGGAGCAAATCCCCAGAGAGCAAAATTTACGAGCGGACATTTTATCTAAATTAGCCAGCACGAAAGGACCAGGAAACAACAGATCAGTGATCCAACAAAGTGTTCCCAATCCTAGCATTATATTGGCTATCACTAAGCGAAAAGCTCATCCATCGCAAAGTGCGCAATCCATGGTCGAAGATGACACCATGCCACTGGATGACAAAGATACATGGATGACACCAATTTGGAACTACCTATACAAAGGAGATACGCCGCAAGAAACGCGTGCAACACAAAAGCTAGCTCGTAAAGCGTCATTTTATACTATCATCAACAACCAGCTGTACAAAAAAGGATTTTCTTCTCCAATGCTTAAATGTCTCGATCCTTAACAAGCTCAATATATAATCTCTGAAGTACATGAGGGGATTGGCAGACATCACATGGGAGGAAAATTCTTGTCTCGAAAATTGCTTCGAGCATGTTATTTTTGGCCCACTATGGAGGAAGATTCTAAAAAACACATACAACACTATGTCAAATGCCAAGAGCATGAAGACTCGCACCATGCTCCCCCAGAGGAATTATCTCCAATGATATCCCCATGGCCCTTCTATCAATGGGACATGGACATTCTGGGACCATTCCCAATTGTTGTGGGAGGGGTCAAATGGCTACTAGTAGCGATACAATACTTTACCAAATGGATCGAAGCAGATGTTTTAGCTACGATATCAACCAGTAAGGTCCGTCGATTCTTCTATCGACAAATCATAAGCCGGTTTGGCGTTCCACACACCATCATAACTGATAATGGCACGCAATTTATGGATAAAAAATTCAATCAAATACTTCAAGAACTGCATGTCAAACACAAATACACATCAATCGAACATCCACAAACCAACGGATTGGCAGAAGTTGCAAATCAAGTTTTGAAGCGCGGATTGGAAAGAAGACTAAAGCTGCTAAAGGAAAATGGCCTGAACAGCTAGACTTCGTGTTATGGGGCTACAGAACAACCAAGCATTCAACAATGGGTGAAACCCCATTCCGCATGGTTTATGGCAGTGAAGCCATGATTCCAGTCGAAATTGGAGAACCGTCATGGAGAAGAATGTATACACACGAAGACAGCAACTCACAAGCATTACTCTGTAATTTAGACACAATAGATGAAATGCATGAAATTGCTCACGTCAAGGAAGTAGCACTCAAGCAGAGAATAGCAGCGCGCTATAATGTAAAGGTTGTCAGACGAAGTTTTAACGTAGGCGATTTAATCCTACGCAGAGCTGACGTCAGCAATAAGAACGCGCGGCAAGGTAAACTGGCCGCAAATTGGGAAGGTCCATATCGCATTTACAGCAAAACAGATAAATGGGGCATATGTCATTGAAACATTATCTAGCCTTACAATCCCGCGCACATGGAACGCAAACAAGCTTAACATATTTTATAGTTAAATCTTCTCTTGTTCATCGCGTTTTTATCTTTTCAATTTATCTTTTCAAATAAAGATTACACATTTCTCCTTACTTGATACATACTACATCGCGCGAAAGTGAACAAGGTCACAACGTCCCCAACTCAACAAGATCTTCACAAGGATCCTCCAAGTAAAAGGAAGGTAACACCTTAACTGGTTAAAACTTCCTCGTATAACAGGATCCTCACAAGGATCCTTCAAGTAACAAGATCCTCATAAGGATCCTCCAAGTAAAAGGAAGGTAACACCTTAACTGGTTAAAACTTCCTCGCATAACAGGATCCTTCATGTAACAGGATCCTCCAAGTAAAAGGAAGGTAACACCTTAACTGGCTAAAACTTCCTCGCTTAATAGGATTCTCACAAGGACCCTTCAAGTAACAGGATCCTCACAAGGATCCTCCAAGTAAAAAAGGAATGTAACACCTTAACTGGTTAAAACTTCCTCGCATAACAGGATCCTCACAAGGATCCTTCAAGTAACAAGATCCTCACAAGGATCCTTCAAGTAACAGGATCCTCACAAGGATCCTCCAAGTAAAAGGAAGGTAACACCTTAACTGGCTAAAACTTCCTCCGAAGCGCCATACCTCTGGCCACATCAAGAACATATTCCGCAACATCAAAACCACAGAGCATACAAAACAAAAGGTATGTCGAATTGATGAACTATGAATTTTGAACTGTATGAAATTGCAGGATACAAATATAAAGCTCTCAAGAACTCATACAAAGAACATACCATAGTAACAAAAGCTTGACACAGTTAGCAAACATCAAACCCCTATACATACACAAAATTCAATTCCTCAACGGATCATCCAAACTACAAGAGTGATCGTTCAAGATAGTCGTTTAAACATTCAAACCGCAGCATGATCAAGTGAAGGATAAATCCTCAAATGGGTCAAACTTCTACAAAATACGCGATATGCCTAGCGCCTTCCACAAATCACAAGTAGAAGGCATACCAAACCACAAACGGTACGCAAGCTATACGCATTACCTTTTGATTTTGATTAAACTATCGCAGACATTTGCTTATGATTCTCAAGTGTCCTACCAAACGGATACCTCAATGCTATCTAAAAAAGCAAATATTGCGCATACACGAAAGACACATAACACATATCAACTCTGGGGGCATTATCTCAAATGATACCCCAAATATTCTTTTGGCAAAAAAGATAAGAATGACAAGGAAGGTAATATTCCTCGTCGGACAATGTGTGACATCATATGCGTATACAAACGCGCTGGTAGCACGGTAAGATGCCATCACATCTACTTTTCGTTGTGCCACATACAGGATATACAGTCATCACACGTTTAGAAAGAGCAACCAACAGTACAAGCACCATTACAGCTCAAACATTATCCTGTTATTTGAAGCAAATAACATTGTCTTAAATAAATTGGGAATACCACCCTTACAGACCAACAATTCAGAAAAAGTTCTAAACAAAACTACACTATATGAATTGACATATCTTGAGGACCAACATCGCCTTCCACGCGATCCTCAACCATAATAGTCGGTCCTTGTGGAGTTGGCTCTTGTATGGATGGCGCGATTGTCTCAGTGTCCATCGCGCTAACTAACTCCACAAGAACTTCTTGATCCTGGTCATTCAGCGTCATCAGTTGGCCACCTTTAAAGTAATAATAATAATGGACATTGTCCAACTTCGCTGAAGCATTGAAGAAGCGCACTTGGTCTATGATATTAGCAAAGGTTGCTGCAGCCTCCTTCTCAAATACCTCTTAACCTCGCTGGTTAGGAATGCCTTCTCCTCTTCCCACGTATCCGCGTTTCCTTCCAGCTCCATGACGCGCTTCCTCAGATCAACCTTCTCTATTTCTAATTCCTTGGAGGAGGTTCTCATTTTCTGCAGAATCTTGTCCTTCTCATCCAGACTTGCTTTCATTTTGGCTAAATCTTCTTTAGCCTTCTTCAACTTCTCTTCAAAGTCAACGCGTTGTTGGGAAAGGTCATCCTTCAACGCAGCAATGCGTTCTTTCAAGAAGTCCACCGAACCTGCTACAAAAAGGCAAATTATCATCGGAACCAAGGCATATTGTAGTATATGACACGAAGGTAAGTTACTTACCAGGCACAGACATAATGAATTGATTTGCTATGTTCAGGTTTTGAGAAGTCTTCAACCATTGTTCTCTTGAAAGAGCTTCTATGCGTAGCCTTACTTCTCTGCCCTTGGCATACATATCCTTGTCAAATTCCCAACCTTCACCCACATAAATGAGATCCGGCCAACCTAATTTGGATTGTCCGGCAATTTCTTCAAAAGTCCTTTTCTTCCCCCTGGCGATATCCTCCGTTCCTTGTGCAGGAGTGATGACACCCACAGGGGCAGCAGGAGAACTTCGCGATTTCATTGGCGACTTCAACCACGCGACTGCATTCTCGCTCGATTCCACGATCACGACAATTGCGGATGGGGAAGACCTGGCAGGAACAGCAAGACTAGCCTCCGTAACACCGCGCATTGCCGCAATCTTCTCCATCCCACTCAATGAAGCCGCCATTGCACTATCTGCAAAGTTGCACAAAGAAAAGCATGATTAGACATTCCTACAACATATCTATACATCGCAATATACCAAAGTACTTTGATTACAACACATATGAAATAAGTAGAAATCCAAAATTATCCAGAAACGCTCGAATATCCTCGTCGGAATATTCGTTCAAAACTGTGTACATGCTTAGAGAACCCGTATCAGAAGCTTCCCGAGCAATTTTACTCAAAGTAGTCACAGTCTTCTGTTCTAGGTCACTTAAGTCACTAAAATTACAGCTCAAGGTGGCACAATCCGAAGGATACTCGGACCAATATAACGGGAAGATAGGATTCCCATTATCTCCTAAGAAAAAAGGTTTGGGACCTTGGGCGGAATAAATTTTGAAATATTCCGTACTCCACTTATTATTCTTCCTACAGTATGACTCACAAAACTTCACCTTTCTTCTAAAGGACATCCAGCTGGTATGCGGTCCCATCACACTAAACATGTACAAAAATGACTCTACAGATTGAAAGAGATTATAGGCCTTGCAGACCATCTCATATACTCTGATAAAACCCCAGGGCATTGGGGTCAGTTGTGAAGGCGCCACATTTAAATGTGCCAACAATCTACAGACAAAAGAAGAAAGGGCAAACGAACTCCTATGGACAAAAAGAAATAGGAGTACATCATAATAAAATGTCTGGTTGATCCTTCCTCCCACGAAGAACAAACGCGCTCATTCTTTGAGACAACATCAATCTCCCACTGATCATCAAAAACCTTATCCGGTGTAAGATGAAGGGCTGCTGTTACTTCCGCCAACTCCCTTGGAGAGCAAAACACATATTCAGTATCCAATATGGTATCTGCCACCCAGCTAAGGGAATCCTCATCCCTTAAATTGCGTCTCACCGGAGATTCTTCGTCAGGATTAATGCGCAAAACTTTCTTCTTCGCGTCAGATTGTGCTTTCAGTTTCTTCTTCTCATGCGCACCATGTCTTGCCATTATTTCCTTGATTTGGGGAGACACAAAGTCTGACTCAGAAGAAGAAGAATCAGTAGAAGAAGACAAGTCACAAGAAACAAGTTTATAATTATCAAAATTCCTTTTCTTAAAAGGATACCCGGCTGGATGAATAACATTTAAAGGCAAAGGATTAGGGCTCTTCTGACCAAAAGACTCGTGCGTGATGAAATACGAAGAATCGCACGATGAAATCAAAGAAGGTGATTTAGGGCTTTTCGAATGAACTGACTTATAGCTATTCTCTGTACTCGAAGGAGAGTCACTCAATATCACAATGGGCCTAGACATGCTCAGAGAAACCTTGGGAAACACAGATGAACTATGTTCAGATAATATCTTTTCGCGAAGATGACCCTAACTCAAATGTACGGACTGAGGGGACGTGACTAGCATAAGCTTTGGAACAAAGGGCTATACTTCCTACAGTAGGCCGCTTATCCTTGGTTCCCAAAGACCTTGATCTTGGTAACAACCTCGAAGGAGGACTGGACGAGCCAGACCGTTCAAAAAATCTGATAAAATCCGCACATTTGCGATTATCAGACATGCCTCAAACATGAAGAGGAAAATACTAAATAAGATGAAAGAAACACAGGTAAAATCAGGGGAAAGGAGGAAGAACATACCTGAGCTTTATACTTCGGAAATACACACCACGAGCAGGACGTGTCACCACCAGAAATGCTGAAGGAAAAAGCACTGTGAGACGAGAGATTTTCCACAGTATCAGCAAAGTATGTTTTCCATCCAAACTAAAAGGCTCAGCATAAATACAAAAAGTTTCTCTCCAACAGATAGACCAAAAGCCACGAAACGTATTGAGTAAAACGGGTTAATAGGGACACATGGCTAGAAGAGGAAGCGTTTTTACTTACAAAACCACCCACGCCTGTCCTTAAACCCCCACGTAATCATAATTGCATTTAATGCTTCTGACTGATTAGATGTCTAATCCACCGTTCTTAAGTGGCTGAAAGGTCATGATGACACTTAACTACGATTACCGCGGCACACAAGAAGGACAAATGTCTCACAAACTACCGCGCTTCTAAAACAGCAAATAGCTCGCGGCTTTGCCACATGGAAAAACCCCCAACTTGGGGGCAACTGCTCCAGATAAAATATAGGCCCAAGGAAGGCCCAATGACATACGAAAAAGCCCAACCCACCAAGGGTCCAAAGCAAAGCGCGATAAACAACTATCGCGCGTAAACCGCAATGCCCTCATCGCGACAAACATACCGCGATACCCATATCGCGGACAAAACCCCCTCTGAGTAAGCAAACTTAACGACCAAGGCAGTCCCACCCTTTATGCCAATAAACAATGGACAGCTCTAGCTTATCGCGACTCTACAGCTAGAGGACTTAAGGTTGCTCAGGTCCTAGCCTTGACCTGCAACCCAAAATTGGCCATTCAGAGGCCATGCCGCCTTGCTTAGGCGGCATCATAATAACTATATAAGCAAAGGGTCCAGGATCAAGGTATGATCATCCTTTACATTTACTACATAAAACACCTGCCTCTGATACTGACTTAAGTATCAGAGTGTCTTCGCAAGTACCCCCCAGTTTGGTGCAGCGCTCAACGACAAAGAACAGAGGCGAAACCAGATCCAATTCAGAGTGGAGGCCCGAGATAGAAGAACATCCTCATTTTCCTCAACCGTGTGTGATTAAGGCCTGATACAAATTGGCCAGCCCATACTGTATTTGGTCTGATCAATGTGAAAGGAGATTCTTTACTCAAGAGAGAACGACAGAGGAGAGAGAAGACCACAGAGGATAAAAGGAACCACCAGAACAGAGGATAGACGGAGATCACCGGATTAGGGAGAATGAGTTTGGGAGAGAAGGCCATAATAGAAGAAGAAGAACGGTTCAGATTTCATATCTAGTTCTAGATTTAGGCAACAATGAGTTTTTTTTACACACCAAACGATGTTGTTTCGGGCATAAACTTTTTATTTTTTTTAAATGTTGCAGTGACACCTTCTGACCCCCAAGAGACTCGGCCGGATTTCGGGTGTTAACGAAATCAATATGCATGCAGGATCTAATTGCTAATCCTAACTCTGAAAGAGAAAAAGAATATCGGCGATCCAACGGGGTTTTAAAAAATTGACTAGTGGGTGATCTAAAAGTTGACCCCATCCTGCCTACAAAACCAAATAGTTTAGATGGAATTAACCCATTTTATTCACCAAAACAACTGGAGCCATATGTTTGATGAACCGTGCATACCTTCTAGATATGGTAACATGGGGTTAACTTAATGGACCAACTCATTTAATCTCCAAAAGTAACGTGTTATATTACATTGATTAATTCTTATTCCAAACTTAACCCATCTTACTTAATTACGCCGGAATTATTTTTTATGTTAAAGTGTACATTACCTTGTCGTTTAAACATTTATGTATATAAATTCACATTTTTGATAGAGCCAAATTATTTAATTCTTATAAAAAGGAAAAATAAATACAAAATTTTTATACGATAAAATCATAAAATTTTTAATGTGAAAGAATATTTTCAATAATTTCCAAGAAATGGTATCGGAATAGGAACTTTGGTACCATGCCATGCCCTCTTAAAAGCGTACGGTTAGAGGTAGTTGGTTGGTAAAGACCACGAGGAAGCACGAGTTACGATGGCGAAGTGGTAGGTGAACCTGCTATTTTCCTGGAATAACTTTATTATAATAATCTAAAAGGAGTAGGTGGAGTTCCCATTTTGCTAATTGCTATATTATTATTCGGGTTTATCATTTATCATTTAATATGATTATAAAAAATTTCTTATAATATAATATTTTGTAGGGTTTGTATCAAAAAAAATTCTGACACGCAAAACGAATCTCTATAACATAACAGAATCACTTTTCCTATAACATAACTCTTATAAAATCCAATATTATTATTGAAGTTTTGATAAAGAGTAAATTAATTCCTCCCTAGTCAAGCCATATTTAGTATTCTTTTTATTAAATATATTTTTTTAAAGTATTAAATGTGTTTGTATGTTAATCTGATAAATGATTTTTCATTTGACTCGTTTTACTTTTATTTTTTAATCAATATTTTGTTGGATGTCATGTTTGTTATCAGATATGATGTTATTGTAACAATTTTAAAAGTTGTTGGCGTTTACATATAAATGGTTATATTTATAAATTCTTATAAATTTGATTATGTATTTGAAGAAGAGGAGCGATATTCTTACTACCAAAATTTTCTACTACCAACTTATTACCTATTTAATCACCATTGGATCAATATTTTCTCTTTTTTCAAATTTTTTTTAGCATTATCTCTTTTTGATCCAATGATGATTAAATAGATAGTAAGTTGGTAGTAGAAAATTTTGGTAGTAAGAATATCCTCAAAGAAATACATATTTATATGTTTGTATTCTCTGTAATACATAATTGAATTTATAAGAATTCTTAAACAAAAAAAATTATAATATAATTTTTGCTATAATATATGTTAACTTTGTCATGTGTTCGTTGATTATATAGAGAATTTCTTGACTGACGTTAAGTTTTTGGTATATCCATCACTCATAATATCACACATGTTTTAATTTTTATCAAATCAATCTCTCACTCGATATTGAAATAAATTATTTATTAATAATTTATAAAAATAAGATATATGTCGGGAAAAATATTTGTCTTTTTAAATGACATAACTTATATCATTTCACTCTCATGAAGAGGTGAGATCCATACTTTTATTTTTTTGTTCACTCTCTCATCCTTATCTATCTCTTTCTCTCACTTAAAATAACATAATTTTACATTCTTTACATGTCGTAACTGAAAAATGTATCAAAAACTCAATGCATCATTATAACTTAAGAAATTCTCGATTATATATTTAGTGGAAATGCTCATGAAAAAATTTATTATACTTCATGCCTACCACTCATTTAGTGATCTCTTCTTCGTGAATAAGAAAATTTATTTTATTCCTATTCTTTATTTTTTGGTTTTTTCTCTCTCAATTCTTTTTTTTTATTTATTGAGAATGGATTACCATGCTCCAGAATTACCAAAAAATATCTCACTCTCATGTTGAAAAAATCCATGACATGATATCATATCTATTTAAAAGTAAATCAAACAATTCTAATTTTATAATTACTTATTTTAATATCTTTTTTTACACTTTATTATTATTATTATTGATTTATTTTAGGATAATATTTTCCTCCTTTTACATAACACAATTAATTTTCCTATACAAACATAAAAGTAGGCCCATCAATTCTTTTATTTTTATTTTATTTTAAAATTAGTGGACTCCAGAATTAATTGTCACATAACCTAAGTATTTCCCAACAACATCATATTAGTTTTTCCTTTATTTTATATGGTTATGATTGTAACAGTAAGTCACATGTTTTTCAAGACCAGAGTATCTGGATCCATGTTTAGTTCACTGACTTAATAACCTCGTTATTAGTTGTAGTTCATCCTCGTTCCTGCATTTACGTTTGTTCTGGTTCACTTTCCTTCATACTCTTACTTACAGGTTGAGTTCAACTTGCATATTTTATTTTCACACACTCTCTCTCTATTATTATTATTTTTTAATATCTTCTTTTGGGATGCAGTTTGACATCAAATGGCTGCAATACCAGAAGAGCAGGCAAGCCCTAAATTAATACTAATGCTTTCAATGACTGATTTTTTTTGTTTTGTTTTTTTTTTTCGATAGATCAGTTTCCCTTCTCTTTTTGATATGCTGTTTCTTTTTTTTTTTTTTGTATTTTTTTTTTTTTGTATTTGAGATTGCTACCACCCATAATGGGTTTCTGCAAAACAAGAAATGCTAGTGATTAATGAATGAGGTATTGTTTGTTTTGATCTTAAGGTTGTTCTTGGAGAAGAGATAGATCATGTAAGGGTTGTCACTTTGAACAGGTCAAGGCAATTGAATGCTGTCTCACCTGAACTGGTAAGTCCACTCATCTCAACTCAACCTTGAAATTCTTTCTTCCCTGGTGGGTTCTTTACTACTTTTTTTTTTTTTTTTTTTTATCAGCTTTATCTTCTAGCAGCATATATGGAAAAGTGGGAGAAAGATGACAAAGCAGAGCTAATTATCATCAAGGTTGTTATTTATTTTATTACCCCTTGATTTTTTTTTTTTTTTATTTTGCTTCAAAAGAGTAGTCCTAATGCTCTACCAACTGAAATGATTGAAATAACCTTACTAGTTATTATTAATGTTTTTTTATCCTAACAGATAATGTTATTATATAACTCACCAAATGGAACAATCTACCTTCCTCTTGTATTTGTAGCTTTACTTATTACACCTTTACACTTCACTCAAGTGCTGTACATCTGTCTTTTGCAGGGAGCTGGTAGGGCTTTTTGTCCTGGAGGGGATTTGAGAGTATTCTATGATCGCTTGAAAACAAGTAAGTGCATCATTCTTTATAAGAATTTAGATGAATCTGTGGAAACAAGTTCATAGAGAGATTTCATTATTTTTTCTGAGTTAGCACCAGTAGATAATATTTAAGAGAGAAACAAGTAAGAGGATGTCTTTACATTTACCTTGCCTCTTTTGAAGAGTAATGCATGCATTTTCTTCTTGACAGAGGATTCCTGCCTTGAAGAATTCTTCTACAGATTTTACTGGCTTTGTTATCACATTAGTACCTATAAGAAAACTCAGGTTCTGTTTAGGAACTTAATTCCACTTTCTCTTTAAACTTTTGAAGTAATATGTCCTTGTGAAAATTTAGTGAAGTCTTATGTTTTCTAGAATGGTGCTATTGTGCTATAACAGGTTGCTCTTGTTCATGGAATTTCAATGGGTGGAGGTGCAGCTTTGATGGTACCATTGAAGTTCTCAGTTGTTACTGAAAAAGCCGTAGGTGTTTATTTTGTTAGAGATTATCTTCTAAATTCATATTTAGTTAGTTTTGTGGTATAATTAGCAGTGTACTATTATCCTTAATTTTTTGTGGTGTGTTCAAATGAATGCTTTGACAGGTTTTTGCCACTCCTGAAGCAAGTATTGGATTTCATGCTGATTGTGGCTTCTCTTACTACCATTCTCGTTTACCAGGGCATTTGGGTAACCACAATCTCACAACGAATTCCTCTTAACTAGTCCTCTTATACTGTTTTGAAAATTTCCCCTTTACACTTCATCTCCCTGGCTGTTAATTCTTTCATGGCAGCAGAAGTGTGTTTAAAATTTTCCTGAATTAGCATAAAATGTTTTTAAAATGAGGAAAAAGAAACATGTTAGTTAGATTACACAGAAAACTGTAGAGATGAATCATGCATGTTATACAGGTGAATACTTAACACTTACTGGAGGAAGGTTGAATGGGAAGGAAATAGTTGCAGCTAGATTTGCAACCCATTTTGTCTCTTCTGAGGTTTGATTATCTTCAATATCTGCTTTCTTTTTAGAAGGAATTTACTCAAATGATCACTGCTCACACATGCTAGTGTAATCATACTTGATTGGTAAGAGGCACCTTGCTAGTTAAATTACAAAATTCACAAGGAATCTCTGTCAAATCCTGTTTCAAATTAATTTGGTGTTCAGCCAACCTAGGAGACATCGAAATTTTTTCTTCATAAATGATGCAAACATTATTAAAATCCACAAACCAATAAATATATGGCATACCACTCCAAGTTCGTAAGTAGTATAGACTATAACAGTTCCACAGAATACACAATTTTGATTGCTGTAGTGTAGGAGTAGCTACTCCATTATGGTCTGTGAATGGAAGTCTTGGTAATTATGGCTTTCTTCATAAAGATTGTAGTTAGTTTTTCTGCTTTTGGAAGTCTTGTATGACCAATAATTGTAGTATTGAAATTGGACACATAAGCCATAAAGTTGCTGATAACATGTTGATGGGACCTTACAACCATTTGAAAGAACCTATGTGAGGAAAAGGAAGGCCCAAAGGATGGAGAATAACCAACTGATAGTAAAAGGGAATGAGGAAGGGCAGTTTGTTATTAGTGAGGCCACGTGGCAAGCAATGAATGGTGAAACGGAAATAAGGAGTACGTGTGAAGAAGATTCAGATGGGGCCAAGGTGATATAAGGGAAGGAAGGAGAACGTGTCAGGGTGTGGAATATTCATGCTGTGGAGTATGGTGGCAACTGAGTGTGTGCTCAGTAGCTGGGTATGGGGTTCTTATGTTAGGAAGACGGATGATCAGAGGAGTCATCTGGTTTATCGTTTTTAAATAGGTGTCTTGTGTTTCTGCTGAGTCATTTGAGTATTGTCATCGTTGTATTTCTTGCATTGTTATTTTACTGCTGTCTTTGTCCAGTGGTTAGAGTCTGTATGAAGGGAATGGGGTCTGTTGTTACTCTGGTTTTCGGATGTAACTACTGGTACTGTTAAAGGAGTATATCTCCAACTAGTTATTGAGCGAATAGAAGTGATATTTTACTATTAATTGTTGTTATTCTTACTGTGAATTGTCTGGTACCATCATTTTGGTATACTTAAATGTAAAAGAACACGTTGTGTATATTGATTGAATATATATGTAAATTACAATATAAGAGCTCTCTATTTATAGAGACTAGGAAAAACTAATGGGCTGAGTTTACATGATGTGGGACTATATACTGAACAACTATACGATGTGAGACTATATATAAAACAACTATTTTAACACTCCCCCTCAAGCTGGAGCATATATATTGTAAGCATCCAGCTTGCCACAAGCTTTAGTTAAGACATCCGCGAGTTGATCACTGGAGTTGACAAATGCCGTCTTGATTTCTCCTGACTGAATCTTTTCTCGAATGAAGTGACAATCGATCTCTATATGTTTGGTTCTCTCATGAAATACAGGATTAGAGGATATATGGAGTGCAGCTTGATTGTCATAGATGAGAGTCATGGGTTGTTTATCTTCACAAAGATGGAGCTCCCGAATCAACTGCTTCAACCAGATTAGCTCACAAGTAGCAACTCCCATTGCACGATATTCGGCCTCTGCACTAGATCGGGCAACAACAGTTTGTTTCTTACTTTTCCAAGAAATCAGGTTTCCTCCAAAGAAAACACAATAGCCTGAAGTAGAGCGCCTATCCGAGGGTGATCCTGCCCAATCGGCATCTGAATAACCACAAATTTCTGTATTTCCCTGATCTGAATATAATAAACCTTTCCCTGGTGCTCCTTTGATGTAATGAAGGATCCTAATAGCAGCTTCCCAATGAGAATCACACGGAGAATCAAGAAACTGACTAGCGACACTAACAACAAAAGAAATGTCCGGTCTAGTTACAGTGAGATAATTGAGCTTCCCAATCAACCTTCGATAACGTCCAGGATCAGATAATGGCTCCCCCTGTCCGGGCAATAACTTGACATTGGGATCCATGGGTGTATCAACTGGTTTACATCCCAACATACCGGTTTCTTCTAGGATATCCAAGGCATACTTCCTTTGACAGATAGAAATGCCCTTTCTAGATTGCACCACCTCAATTCCCAAGAAGTAACGCAGCTTCCCAAGGTCCTTTGTTTGAAATTGACTGAATAAATGCTGTTTTAACTGACGAATTCCATCTTGATCACTTCCGGTGAGAATGATGTCATCAACATAGACTAACAAATAGATGCATTTATCAGGAGATATGATCCTATAAAATACAGAATGGTCAACTTTACTCCGGATTAAGCCAAACGCCTGAACAACAAAAATGAAGCGACTGAACCATGCCCGAGGAGACTGCTTGAGACCATATAAGGATTTGCGAAGACGACACACCTTCCCAGACTCCCCCCGAGCAACAAAACCAGGTGGTTGCTCCATGTAAACTTCTTGTAAATCACTATGAAGAAAGGCATTTTTGATGTCAAGTTGTAGGATTGGCCAGTGACGAACAGCAGCAAGGGCAAGAAATAAGCGAATCGATGCCATCTTAGCGACTGGAGAGAATGTGTCACTATAATCAAGGCCAAAGATTTGAGTAAAACCTTTTGCAACTAAACGTGCCTTGAGATGATCAATATGGCCATCAGGTTCAACTTTCACAGTAAAAACCCAGCGACAACCCACTAGACTTCTCTAGGGGAGCAGAAACAAGGTCCCAAGTGCCATTGGTATGAAGTGCGGTCATCTCATCTAGCATTGCTTGGCGCCACCCTGGATGGGAAAGTGCTTCACCTATGGTCTTAGGAATAGAAACAGAAGAAAGACTAGAAACAAATGTGAAATGAGGTGAAGAAAGACGGTCATAGCTCAAAAAGGTTTAAAGAGGATAAGGATTACGAGTAGTACGTGTACCTTTTCTTTGAGCAATGGGAAGAGCCTCTGGTGAAGGATCCGAAGGGGAAGAATCAACAGCAGTGGGCGATGAGTTAGCAAGAGTCGAGTCGACAGGAGGCACAGTTTTGCGACGCTGGTAGGTGAGAAGTGGATGGTCCTCAAGTATAGAAGCAATAGGTTGATCATCTGGAATAGAAGCACCTGCAGTTGGTAAAGACAAGTCAAGAAAAGGGACAGGAAGAACATGATCAACCTGTGACAACTGAGATGAGATATAATGAAAGGGTTGTTGATCAAGAAAAGTGACATCAGCGGAAACTAAGTAACGTTTAAGATCAGAAGAATAACAACGATAACCCTTTTGAAGACGAGAATAACCAAGAAAAATACATTTAAAGGCTTTAGATGTTAACTTGTCCTTACCAAGGGTGAGATTATGAACAAAACAGGTACAACCAAAGACATGTGGGGATAGAGGATAGAGAGAAACATCTGGAAGCAATAAGTTATAAGGAATGTCATTATTAAGCACAGATGAAGGCATACGGTTGATGAGAAAACAAGAGACAAGGACTGCATCGGCCCAAAAGTGAAGAGGAACATGCATGTGAATAAGAAAAGTCCGTGCAGTCTCAATGAGATGTCTATTTTTCTGTTCAGCTACTCCATTTTGTTGTGGAGTGTGAGGACAAGTAGTCTGGTGTAAAGTACCCTGTTTGGCTAAGAAATTAGAAAAGTCCACAGAAACATATTCCTTAGCATTATCACTACGTAAAATACGAATAGAGGCACCAAATTGAGTATGAATTTCAGCAGAGAATTTTTGATAAATAGAAAACAACTCAGAACGGTTTTTCATTAAAAAAACCCAAGTGCAACGGGAAAAATCATCAATGAAGGTAACGAAATACCGAAAACCTAAAACAGACAAGGTACATCAACAAGAGAGAAAGGGACATCAACTCGTTTATTGACTCGACTGGCAAAAGAGGAGCGTGTATGCTTCCCTTGTTGACATGACACACAATCTAAAGACTGAAGACCAGATAAAAGAGGAACCATCTTTTGCAACTTTGAAAGACTTGGATGACCGAGGCGACTGTGGATAAGTTGTGGAGATTCTGTGAGAGAGCATGCCACTGAAGGACGAGGCACCTCTAGATAGTAAAGCCCCCGTGACTCACGACCCACTCCAATAATCTTCCCCGTACCCGGATCTTGCACAGAAACAGAATGGTTAGAAAAAGTGATGGTACAAGTAAGGGATTGGATCAATTTACTAATAGAAATTAAGTTATAAGGGATGCCAGGAATATAATAAACAGATGTCAAGGCCAAGGTAGAGGTCGGACGAGCTTGTCCAATCCCACGAACTGGAGCTGTAGTTCCATCAGCAAGGATAAATGAAGGTAAATGATCAGAATAAGTAAGAGATGTAAAGAGTTCCTTATTACCACAGAGATGATCGGTAGCACCTGAGTCAAATATCCAAGTGCCAAGTGATGTAGATTGAGAACAACAAGCAACGGGATTACCAGTATATGGAGTGGAGGGCTGAGACTGAGGAGAAACTGAACCAAATGATGCATTGTCTGACTGAGCTATATTTGCAGCAAGAGAGGTGGCCCAATTCTTGTAGTTGTTAGAATCCTTCAGTGTGGAAGATGTAATTGGCCCAATATTAGTAGAGATGATTTCTGATGAAGTTTTGACATGAGGACAAGGAGAGTTAACCTCCGAGAGATCAGGGGATGCTGTTGCCATGTATAAAAGCCGTAAACGAAGGCAAACAATATCCAATCAAGGAGAATCACGCGTCTAAAGTGAGACCCACAAAATGGGAGTTGGCGTTTCTGCGTGGACTACATGCACTCAATAAGGTAACCATACCCGATAAATTCCCTATCCCTGTTATTGATGAACTCTTGGACGAACTGCATGGAGCTAGTATATTTTCTAAACTAGACCTTAAGTCAGGGTACAATCAGATTAGAATAAGGGTGGAAGATGTGGAAAGACAACATTTCACACTGGTGAGGGTTACTATGAATATTTAGTGATGCCTTTTGGGTAGCGAAACGCATCCTTGACTTTTCAATCATTAATGAATTCTGTCTTTAAACGAAGAGAGAAATATAAGGAAAGAGAGAATCTGAAAGGAGCTAAGTTTTGTAATTGTGAGACAATGATTATTGAATTAGAGAATTACAAAGGGGTCTATTTATAGACCTACTAAACTATGCTAACTACAGTGAGTTAATTAACTATGCAATATTAACTCACTGAGTTAGAATGTAACAGAAAGCTAGTTAGTCATGTAACAGAAAGCTAATTAGTTATGTAACAGAAAGCTAATTAGTTATAGGTCAGTTACACAATTAGTTACAGGTCAGTTACAACAATGTAACTGACTCTACATAGTGTAAGCTGAGTTACTCTAATATTCCCCTTTTTAAGCTCAAGGGGGTTTGGTCAGCATTGCATGATCTAAGACCTTGAGCTTATCTCTAAGATCTGCAAATCTGGAAGCAGAAAGAGGCTTAGTGAAGGTATCAGCAACTTGCAGAGAGGATGGAACATGCTGCACAATAAGAGACTTAGCCAAGACTTTTTCCTTGACAAAGAAAACATCTAGTTCCATATGTTTTGTTCGAGAGTGCAAAACTGGATTATGAGCAAGAGCAACTGTGCTCTGATTATCACAGTAGATGACAGGGACTTTAATTGGAATTGGGAGCTCTTGTAAAAGAGATTGCACCCACAAAATTTCTGCTGCAGCATGGGCTAAGCTTCTATACTTAGCTTCAGCACTTGAGCGTGCCACTAGGGACTGCTTCTTGGCCCACCAGGAGATGAGATTGGAGCCTAAGAACACACAAGCTCCGGAGGTTGACCTTCTATTATCTGGATCTGAACCCCAATCAGCATCAGAAAAGGCCACAAGTGAGAGAGGTTGCTGTGATGAGGGTGGATGAAATACCAAACCATATGATAAAGTGCCTTTTAGATACCTCAAAATGCGTTTAACAATTTTCCAATGTTCCTCAAGTGGCTGGGATAAAAACTGACATAGTTTATTCACACTATATGCAATTTCAGGTCTTCTTAATGTAGCATACTGTAGTGCTCCAACAAAACAATAGACCTGTAAAGTGAAGGATCAAGTACATAATTGGAACCAAATTTGCTTATTTTGCATCCACTGGGCATAGGAGTAGAAATGCCTTTAGCTTCTGTCATTCCTGCTTTGTGCAGTAAATCTCTAATATATTTGGATTGAGATAACAGTAGTCTTCCATTGGAGAGGGGTTTGACTTTAATTCCAAGAAAATAATCCAGATTTCCAAGTTGTTTTAAGGCAAACTTGTTGTGTAATTGATCAATTAGATTCTGGATCAAATTAGAATTGTTTCCTGTAATGATGATGTGATGCTCTCCGGCAAGTATACCGATCGCACAAGTAATAAAGTGATAAATAAAGTTCGTCTCCACAGGGATTAGGATCTAATATCAATTAAACTTTTCCTTTAATAATGGAAGATTTCAAAAAGGGTTTTGACAAATATTGTCAATTTGAGTAAAATTGAATTCTGAAAATAAAATGACTTGTTTTTGTATTTTTAGATTGAAGAATAAAACAATAAAATTGAAAATTGTTTTGTAAAGAATATGAGAAAAGCATTGTAGACAGGATTCATTCACCAAATGATCCCCGCTTTTTACTCCGGATTGATTTACAATAATTATTTATATAATCACTCAGATAAATTATCCTCTAAAAAGAGTTAATAGTTAACCCTCAATTCCTTGCAGGGTTAACCCTTTAATCCCATCAGAAACCCCAATTCCTTGCAATGTTTCTCATGGGATCAAGCAATGGGCAGGATAATTTAAGCATCTGCAATCATATACACGTCTCTTCCTAGCACGCATACAGATCGATATCTTACCCCCTTTCGAGATCAAAACCCCAATATTCCTATCTAGGATTTTGGTCCTCAGAATATCCCCAACTATCAGATTGATCAATTCTAACAAAGGAAATATCAAAATTCGCGTAGAGTAATGATAAAGATAATTATATAAATCAAAAACCATAAATCAATCCTTCGCATCAAGGGTTCACATATGGATCGTGACCCTGACTACAATAAAAAGAGATCTAGCCAACCATAGTCATGACTGATCTCGAAAAATAAAACATAAAACTAGAAGAAAGAAGAAGAAGAAAAACTAGAAGAAATCCTAATGGAGTGTCCTCTGAATCGTGTGGAATTCTGAATTGTGTGGGATCTCTCTGGAATGGTGGAGAGGACCCTTTTATATAGCCACCTGGTGCATTGTCCATGTAATGCTGCGTGAGTAGATAAGGATGACACTTCATTTTGATGTAATGCTGACAAAGCATCCTATCTTTATTTGCTGCAGTGCCAGCTGTGCTTTGACTCAGCGCTTTGATTGCAGATTCTTTCCTTAATTGCTTCAGCGCTAATTGAGGATAGTTTGAAATGTGATTTAAATGGCAGCGCTGATCAGGTACAAATTGAAATGTGATGTAATGAGCTTTAAATGCTGCAGCGCTGATCAGGGACAATTTGAAATGTGACATGATGAGATTTAAATGCTGATCCTCGCAATTTTTCGAATCTCTTCCTTTTTAATTGGAACAAGATGAAGAACGAAGAACGCCACAGAGCCCTTCTCCTCCAGTCTCTCCAGATCCAGATCTACCCCCACTTGTGTGTCTCATTGTGTTTGCCTCAATGTTTCAGAATCTGTCTCAATGTTTTTCTCAGTTCCTCTTAGGGTTCTGTGAAGAATTTATAAGACTTTATTTTCCTCGCACAGCACAGTACTTCTTTCCCGAAAATGTCCCTCGGGTGAAACGTATAACGGAAGATTTAATTTCAACTTATTACGTAACTGAAGAATTAAATCAAGACTTATTACGTAACGGAAGAATTAAATTAAAAACAGTTTTGAATTCAAATTTTGAATTCAAATTTCAATTCAATAGTGGCGCGACCCTCTGGTGCTTTGTTTGGTTTCTCGCTGCAAAGTTTGTAAACTGGCGCGGGTTTGCGTCAGTGTGGTGCCGGTCCGCGCCATGCTTCTGGGACTTGTAGTGTGCTGCACCGTGTAGAATTGCGTTAACAGGCTTTTAATAATTTTCACTTCTTTTTCCTGTAAAAACACAACTAAAAGGTGCATATTATTGACATACAAAGAATCAACATAATTAGCAAATATGTATTTAAATTGCTCTCTTATGACTCACTTATTGTTTCCTCCCATGTTTATCATCATCCTCATTGAGAATTTTGTGGCTATGGGAAGAAGGATCTTTATCCTTCTAATCAGTCTCTTGTTCCTTCAGTGCTTCAATCACCGCCTCCTTATTACCCAAGAAGACATCTTTTAGAGTTTGAGGAGGCTCCTTCAATTCAACTTTTGAGGCACTATCTTCTGTGTTAAAATTGACAAGAATTGAGTCATAAGAGAGCAATTTAAATACATATTTGCTAATTATGTTGATTCTTTGTATGTCAATAATATGCACCTTTTAGTTGTGTTTTTACAGGAAAAAGAAGTGAAAATTATTAAAAGCCTGTTAACGCAATTCTACACGGGTGCAGCACACTACAAGTCCCACAACCAAGAGATTGAAAACTGATATTATTTCACTTTTAACAGATTCAATCAATTGTTTTGCTCCACTAACATTCCCACAGAATTTCGGGAATTAATTCCTTCCAACCACCTTTTATTTTTTTCCTTTTTCTTCCTTTTCACTTTACCCTTTTTTTTTTTTTAAAGGGTATATATGAATTTTTTCATCCCTTAATTCCTTGACCTTTATGGAGCTTACCTCAATTTCTTTATTTTATTTTCAACACATTTATTGATTCAATCTCAACTAAGGTAAGTCCTATGGATATTGGCTAAACCATTAATCAGGCCACAGGTCATTTTACAACAAATCAGTTCAAGCTCAAAAGGGCTAGCAAGGGAAAATTTCATACAGGTGGGTTATTTTGACCAATAGCTAATAAGAACAAAATGCCTTTATCATATCAATCAATGCATGCATCACAGAGAAACAAATCAAGTTCTAGAGTATTACAACAGTGAGGCCTCTCAACAAAAGTTTCAGTGTTTAGGCTCAAAACCTCACAGCTATGGCATCAATGCAGACTCAAGAAAATTGATTTCAGACATTATCAGAATTCACAATCTTAACTCAGACAAACGAGCAATCATGCAATCCAATTATGCCTATGCAATGCTATGCCAGAAAGTCATACAATATATTTCCTAAAATTCAATCATGTACATTAACAAGATGAACACATTTAAACCTGGGATAACACACTTTTTCTTTTATATATAGCACACAAAATAACTATAAAAATAACTAAGAAAATTAAAAGAGTTAGAATATCTCCCCTGATAGAAGAATTGCAGTTCTAAGGTGCAAGCCATGATGTCATCCACATAAACCAGAATAAAAATGCAGTTACCATTAGATCTAAGAATGAAGAGAGAGGGGTCACATTTGCTGGAAACAAAACCAAAGTGATGAAGAATGTAACAGCACGTGTTAACCCGGATTGTTAACATACTATCGTATTAAGCCACGCTTAATTAAAATGCGGAATAACTTTTTCTTTAATTCAATTATGACGTCATTAACCTTAGCCAACTTGATTACTTAATCAATTTCATAAAAATACTGCCTGTATGTAAATTGCAAGACAACTAACTGAATACCTCATAAATATATATAAAGTGAGTATCTAAAGCCACAGGACTACAACACATAGCCTGGGTCAAAATCCTGATACTTTAATTACAACTAAAAATAAAAGACAATAACAAGTCTGTGTGGCATGGACAAACCCCATGCTCACCAAATAAGGCAACAATGCCCAATAGCAGTCTCAACATAATATCAAAATCAAAGCGGAAAACATAACAGCAGTCAACAAATCAGCATCCATCATATCAGCGAAATACAGATAAGTCTAACTCAGCTCTGGCCTCCTGCCACCTGAGCCCTCAACATTACCTGAACCTGAAATAAGCCGTCCCCAAACGTGGGGTGAGATCTCTAAACAAGAAATCTCAGTAAGACAAGGGGTCCTCAAGGATCTTCCACCCCAAGCTCACTTACATGTGTAATATAAGTTCAAAAACAGTATTTACAATATAAGTTCCAAAACTATGCGATGCAGCAGATAATCATGCCATGTGTGTTTATCAAATCTACTGGCCAGAGAAATGCAGGAATACGTCTAAACCCACATGAGTACGAGGAACACCGCTTGCACCTCACCCACAGCCTCACCATCTTGTATGTACTACATACTCAGGCTTACCGTATAGGTGGACACCACATGCATATCATAAAAGCACATTGCATATAACAGCTCAACAGCATTTCCAAAACATCAAAGCATGTGGCACAACATGCATAAACCACATCCCCATGAGACATGGTGGAACCACAAAATGGCTAAACCGAGGACACGAAAGCTTACCTTGCAAGCTAGCTATCCAAGCCAGGAGTCCAACCACTCACAAGTCCAAACACAGCAGTATCACAATCTGATATGGACCAATAATACATCATTAATTATGCATCACAAGCATATAACTTAAAGACTACGCCTTTCCTTTATATTTTACGTCTTAAGGCTTCCAACAAAGCCATAAGCCCTTAATCATGTGATTCTGACTTAGTTTATTAATTACAGAAGTTCAACTTCCTTAATCTAGGGTCCACAAACCCCCAATAGCTTACTGTTCACACAGCACAGCTACTGTTCTGCGAAATCCCAGGATATCCGGATATACAGGGTACATATCCGGATATTCCATATCCGAATATCCGGATATCACACTGACCATATCCGGATATACCATATCCGGATACTCAGTTCCCACATCCGAATATGAATATCCGGATACCATATCCGGATATGAATATCCGGATACCATATCCGGATACTGATATCCGGATATCTGCTCGACAAATATCCGGATATCTCACGACAGAATGCAGTTCCTGCATTTCGTGAATATCCAGTCCAAAGATCCCACTTTTAACCGATTATAGACACTTAAACATGCATTTCTATGTGTGTTTAATCTACCCCACCCTTAAGTTATTAACTTAGCTCAATACATGCATCAAGGTTCCATTTTTAAGCATTAAAACTAAGGATCATGGTTGGTATAACTTACCAAAGCTCAAAAACAGAATGGACAGTGCTCATGGAGCTCTCCAACAACTCTTCAAATTCTGACCAAGAAGGGTACACGAAATAAGCCACAAGATAGCTCATTTACTCAACAAGAAGACATCTTTTGAGTGTTAAAATGCCAACTAAATGGCCACCCTTCCAAGAACAGATGGTGCAGCCCTCTAACTCACACTCACAGCAGCTGAAACTGCCAAAAGAACACTCCTCTCACTCTCACAAGGATGCTCACAAGTGTATAGGAAGGGAAAGGAGGAGAAACCAAGCCAAAAGGTGAAGACTTGATCCTCAAATGTTAAGGGAAGGCAATGAAACAGTATGCTGCAGCAAAACAGCTCCCTTCACGTAGGATGATTGGCTGCCTAGGGTTTTGTGCCCTCTTAATGTTAGTATATAATATAGGCATTAAGCCATAACGCGCAGTATTAGCCTTAATAGCTACGCAAAAGATCTTGATCCCAAACTTTGGAATCTAGACCTACACATTTTTCTAAGGTTTGTCATATTTTTATTTTATTTTTCGGAGCACCTTTCCGGTACGCGCTTTTCCATAGCCAGTATCAGTTCTGGCATCAGATTACATTATTTTGACTTGAAACTTGTTTTACAAGTCCTACATAATATTCTAGTAATTATCATGCATTCGTTATAATTTTCCGGTACGCATTTATACCGGGTAGCAGAACCGGTATCTGCGCTTTTCTTCCGAAAAGCGACTTTCAGCATTTTTACTCACTCAGTATAATTATTTAAGCCCAATAATAATTATTAAGGTCAATTATGTAATCATTTCCTAATTATCATAATTAATTTACTAATTACCTTAATTAGCGGTACGGGTTCTTACAAAGAGCTGCCCCAAGCTTTTCAAACCAAGCTCTAGGAGCTTGTTTTAAGCCATAGAGAGATTTGTGGAGCTTGCATACAAGTGTTTTGTCAGTAGCTTCAAACCCCGGAGGTTGAGACATATATACCTCTTCTAAAAGATCTCCATTGAGGAAGGCATTATTCACATCAAGTCGTTTTAGAGGCCAGCCATGAGATAAAGCCAAGGTGAGTATAATTCTGATAGTTATAGGTTTTACCACCGGAGAGAATGTTTCATTGTAATCCCAGCCATATTGTTGATGAAAGCCTTGGGCAACAAGCCTGACTTTGTACTTGTTGATTGTGCCATCAGAATTTTCCTTTATTTTAAAAACCCATTTGCAGCCAATGGGTTTTCTGGATTCTGGCAGAGGCAGAAGAGACCATGTCCCATTAGCTATAAGTGCATAATATTCCTGTTTCATAGCTTCAGCCCATTTAGAATAAGCAAGAGCTTGTTTTACATTTGTTGGTTCCATGTGAGCAGTGAAGAGAGAGGTGGCTGGACCCTTTGACCTGGTATGAGTAGGATAGTGCATTTTGAGATTTTTATAGGGTTGATATTCAGATCCAGATGAGGGTGCAGAGGAAGAAGAGGAAGTGGGAGTGATTAAAGTAGAGGGAGACAAATCTGGACTTTGTGAAGACTGAGAGGAACCAGTGTGAGTTTGTAATGGAATAGAATGAGATATGGGAGATTGATTTGTAGCTGAAGAAGATGTACTGGCAGAACTAGTAATATGTGGTGAATGACAATTATTAGAAGGAGAACTTGGAGACTGAGTGCTAGAGGATGCAGAACCAGAAGAATCAGAAGCTGTATGGGAATAAGATGCTGTAGATGATGTATCAATGAGCATATTAGGTGAGTTGTTGACATGTCCAGAAGAGGAAATGGGTGAGTTAGATTGAGATGGGAATTCGGATGCAGTTGGTGATTCTGATGCAGTTGGTGACTGTGAGATAGTGTTTTGAGGAAAAAGAGAAGAGTAGTTGTTGGCAGAGGTGTAAGATATAGGGATTATGTTACTTGAGTATGTAGAAAGAGAAGTATTTGCAATGCTAGAGGAGGGTGAAGAAAATAAAGTTAGATAAGGAAACTTGTGTTCATTGAAAACAACATCTTTGGAAATGTAAATCTTTCCATCAGTGCACAAGCATTTATATCCTTTGTGACTTGGTGAATAACCTAGGAAAACACATTCTTGAGATCGAAAGTCAAATTTATGTTTGTTGTATGGACGAAGTAGAGGAAAACAAGCACATCCAAATGTGCGAAGGAATTGATAATCAGGGAAAGTTTTGTAAAGTTCAAAATAAGGAATTTTGAAATTTAAAGCTGCAGTAGGTAGCCTATTTATCAAGTAGACAGATGTAAGAAAGGCATGGTCCCAATACTTAAGTGGAAGAGAAGCATGCGCAAGGAGTGTGAGACCCATATCAACAATTTGTCTATGTTTTCTTTCAACTAATCTGTTTTGGTGATGAGTGTGAGGACAGATAGTCTATGTGTTATTCCTAATTCTGCAAGAAATTTTGTGAATGGTCGAAATTCACCACCCCAATCAGTTTGGACAGACTTGATGTTGTGTTTGAATTGATTGGAAATAAAGGAGTGAAAGCTTTTGAAGGTGGTTAAGGATTCTAATTTTTGTCTAAGAGGATAAATCCATGTGAATCTTGTTGTAACATCAACAAAAGTGATGTAATACATGAAACCTTGAGAAGATTGAATGGGTGCAGGCCCCCATAAATCACTAAAAACTAGTGCAAAGGGTTCATTGTATTCAGTTGAAGAGGGAAAAGATGGTAATCTATGGGATTTTCCCATACAACAAGCTGTACAAAAATCAGAACTAGTTTTATTTCCAACTGGTATATTACAATGAGACAGTACTCTGCGTACAACATCATGGTGAGGATGTCCTAATCTGGAATGCCATAGAGTGTAGCTCTTTGATACATCATGTACAGACTTCTGATCACTACTGACTTTATTACATGACAAAGAATTACAAGCTAAACTGGGTAATTGACAAGTTGACAGATTACAAGAAGATTTGTTTGAAAGAACTGGAGTAGTGGCTTGGAGTCCCTTGAATTTGTAGAGACCATCTTGTCCAAGAAAGCCTTCAAGTAAGACCTCCTGGGACTCCTGTGATTTAATAAAGCAATGAGTAGGATGAAATTCAAAGTAAACTTTGTTATCTTTTGCAAATTGGCTGAGACTGATTAGATTTTTGGTAATTTTTGGTACTAGAAGGAGATTATGTAAAGATAGAGAAGTATGTGGTTTAAAAGGAGAGATGAAACTACTTGAACCAACAGATGTAATAGACAAACCTTGCCCATTTCCAACAAAGATCTGTTCTGGGCCATCATACTGAGAGCTTTGAATCAGATTGTTTGGATCTGAAGTGACATGGTGTGAAGCTCCCGAGTCAGGATGCCAATCCAGAGAAAATTGGCCATTGGTGGAGGCAGGAAGTGCATGTAGAGATCCACCTTGAAAGGATGAAGCTGTAGAACTAGGAGCAGCAGGTATGGAAGGCAAAGAATTCCAGTTTGAACGAGCTGGAATTTGAGAGAGTGCCAAATTTGTTGTTGCCGGAAAACTCGCCGGAGTGTTCGCCGGAAATCTCACCGGAAAATTCGCTGGATGGTTCACAGTTGACGAAAAGTGAGACGGAGTGGACTGTGGAGGTACGAAGCTTGTATTGTACCTCCACCAATAGTTGACAGCCTCGTGTCCATTTTTCCGACAGAGTTGACACGTTACAGTGAATCTGCCACCGCCTCTACCACCACGATTTCGGCCGCGTCCACCATGCCAACTACCTCGCATTGGTTGAACATAACTTCTTGAGTCAGTTTCTTGATCATAGCTTCATCGTTGAGTAGTCTCTGAAGATCTGGTGTTCCCCTGTTCTTGAGCACCTAAAACAGGGGTGAACAGAGGAGAATTGTGAGCAATGTTAACTGAGTTAAAGGACGAAGTACTTGCTTGAAACTTTGCAAGCATCGCTTCTTGAGCTAGGAGTTGTGATTCAAGATCTTCGAAAGATCTTGAATCTCTTCCTCTGAAGTAGGTAATTAATGGACCATAGTCTTCAGGTAGTCCTTCGAGTACTGTTTGAACGAGGTCACGATCAGAAAACAGATGGCCAATTGCTATGAGTGTATCACTGAGAGCTTTTGCACGAGCTATGAACTCTTCGATGTTCTTGTCACCTTTCTTGATATTGATTAGCTCAGATCTGACTTGATTTGCCTTTGCCTTGGTTACTGAATCAAAATACTTGTGAATCTTGTCCCATGCTTGATGAGATTGACGCACACCAAGAATTTTATTGATGATTTCTTCAGAAAGCGTGGATTGAAGCCAAGTAAGGAGCATCTTATATGTTTTCTCCCAATCAACAAACGCAGGATTAGCGATTTCAGCAACTCTATCATCCTCTGATCGAAAACGAGGAGGAATTTGCGGATTAACAAGATAGCGCTCTAATTGATGAGCTATTATTGGTGGTTCGACGATCTGCTTCCATAATAGGAAGTTCTTGCTAGTTAATCTCACAGATAATTGCGTGTTTAGAATCACCTAGAGTATTTTGATTTGCAGATGATACTGATTCTGAATTGTTTTCTGTAGCGGAAGTCATGGAAGAAGGAAGAAATTGGATCAGGGCCCCAAGAATGGAGCTCTGATACCATAAACGAAGAGAGAAATATAAGGAAAGAGAGAATCTGAAAGGAGCTAAGTTTTGTAATTGTGAGAAAATGATTATTGAATTAGAGAATTACAAAGGGGTCTATTTATAGACCTACTAAACTATGCTAACTATAGTGAGTTAATTAACTATACAATATTAACTCACTGAGTTAGAATGTAACAGAAAGCTAATTAGTTATGTAACAGAAAGCTAATTAGTTATAGGTCAGTTACACAATTAGTTACAGGTCAGTTATGTAACTGACTCTACATAGTGTAAGCTGAGTTACTCTAATAGTCTTTAAGCCCCATTTGAGAAAATCTGTGTTTTTTTTTTGACAACATATTAGTATACAACACCAATGTGAAGGATCATGTAGTCCATCTTCAGGTAGTGTTGGACTTATTGAGGCAGCATCATTTTTTTGCCAACTTTAAGAAGTGTACCTTTGCACAATAGGAATTAGAATATTTGGGGCATTTAATCTCCAAAAATGGGGTAAAAGCTGATCCCCTAAAACTGACAGCAGTGAGTCAGTGGCCTGTTCCACAAAATTTAATGGGGTTTTTAGGCCTCACGGGGTACTGTAGAAGGTTTGTTAAGGCTTATGGTCACTAAAGAAGAGTGGCTTGATTTGGGGGGAAGAGGCTCAACAAGCTTTTGACACTTTAAAGGTTGAGATGCTAAAGTTACCTACCTTAGCATTGCCTAATTTTAATGGGACATTTATTGTAGAGACAGATGCCTCAAGGGTGGGCATGGGGGCAGTTTTAATGCAACAAGGGAATCAGATTGCATTAACGTTTTCAGAAAAAGCTAGAATCCTATCTAGCATGAAAGGGAGTTGAAGGCAATTGTGTTTGCAGTCCATAAGTGGCATCACTATCTCATGGTCACCATTTTGTGATCCGAGCAAACCAACGCAGCTTAAAATATCTTACTGAGCAGCGTTTAATGGCAGAGGGCAGCAAAAGTGGATTGCAAAGTTGTTGGGATTTGACTTCTAAATCCAGTTTAAACCGGGTCAAGAAAATAAGGATGCTGATGCTCTTTCACGGGTAATGGATTATAAGGAGTTGACCTTGGTCACTAGTCCAGATGTGCAAGCTATATTTGAAAGTGTTGAAGGACCCGGTGACTAACAAGATTATGACTAAGGTGCTGTTAGATTGTCCTTTACATCCGGGTTATCAGGTGATTAAGGGCTGCTTGTGGTACAAGAATAGGTTGGAGATCCAACGGATGTCATCACACAGTTCTAAGATTATGGAGGAATTCCATGCTTCTCCATAGGGTGGTCATTCGGGAGAGTTACGAACATATAAGAGGATAGCTGCTGTGCTGTTTTGGAAGGGCCCGAGAAAATATATAAGTGCTCTTGTGCGACAATGTGCTGTTTGCCAACAGCAGAAATATGACAACCTACTGCCCGCGGGGTTAGTTCAGCCTTTTTTGGTGCTGGAGAGAGTATGGGATGATCTCTCCATGGATTTTATTGGTGGTTTGCCCAAGTCAAATGGAGTGGATACAATCTAGGTGGTGGTTGACAGGTTAACTAAATATGCTCATTTTATGACCCTTAAACACCCCTTTGATTCTCAGGATGTGTCTGCTGTTTTTGTGCAGGAAGTGGTCAAGTTGCATGGATTTCCAAGAACTATTGTCTCCGATAGAGACTGGGTCTTCATTAGCAAGTTTTGGGAGAATTATTCAAGTTGGCGGGCACGAAAGTGAAATTTAGATCCGCTTATCACTTGCAATCTGACGAACAAACGAAGGTTGTAAATAGAACTTTAGAAACTTATTTATGATGTTTTATTAATGGACATCCCAAAGGTTGGGCGAAGTGGTTGCCATGGGCTGAGTTTTGGTTCAACTCCTCTTATGACATGTCCATTAATATGACACCTTTCAAAGCTGTTTATGGCCAAGACCCGCCCACACTTCTATGTTTTATTGATGGCAGTTCTAGTAATAGTTCCCCTGTTGCTGCAGTTGAGCAATGGTTGGCTGCCCGTGATGTTATTTTAGCTTACCTTAAACAGCATTTATGCCGGGCACAACAGAGAATGAAGACCCAAGGTGATAAAGGACGAAGGGAAATTGACTATAAGGTGGGACAACTGGTTTTCCTAATGATACAGTCATACAAGCTGCGTTCTTTGGCGAGGAGGTTGAATCAGAAATTGAGTCCGAGATTTTATAGCCCCTTTCCTATTATGGAGCGCATAGGACCAGTGGCATATCGTTTAGAACTCCCTTTATATTCAAAAGTACACCCTGTTTTCCATGTTTCTCAATTAAAACCAGCAGTTCCTGATTCGACCCAAGTGTTTAATCTGCCTCGTTGTTTGGCTGATACCTTGGAGTTAAATGGCAGGAGCTTGATGATTGTGTCTGCACATGGGAAGATTTAGTTGATTTCCAAGACCAATTCCCTAATTTTCCCCTTAAGGACAAGGTGGTTCTTGATCGAGGGGGTATTGATGGGCCCTTATAACCATTTGAAAGAACCTATGTGAGGAAAAGGAAGGCCTAAAGGATGGAGAATAACCAATTGATAGTAAAAGCGAATGAGGAACGGCAGTTTGTTGTTAGTGAGGCCATGTGGCAAACAATGAATGGTGATGGGGAAATCGGGAGTGCGTGTGAAGAAGATTTGGATAGGGCCTAGGTGATATAAGGGAAGGAAGGAGAACGTGTGAGGGTGTGGAATATTCATCCTGTGGAGTATGGTGGCAACTGAGCGTGGTGCTCAGTAGCTGGGTATGGGGTTCTCATGTTAGGTAGACGGATGATCAGAGGAGTCATCTGGTTTATTGTTTGTAAATAGGTGTCTTGTGTTGTTGCTGAGTCATTTGAGTATTTTCATTGTTGTATTTCCCGCATTGTTATTTTACTGTTGTCTTTGTCCAGTGGTTGGAGTCTTTATGAAGGGGATGGGTTCTGTTGTTACTCTGTTTTTCGGAAGTTACTACTGACACTGTTAAAGGAGTATATCTCCAATGAGTTATTGAGCTAATAAAAGTGATATTTTACTGTTAATTGTTGTTATTCTTGCTGTGAATTGTCTGGTTCCATCACATGTTAAATCATGTTATGGCCAAAGTTTCATGATGTCCTCTAATTGTACAACGGATCTTACACCCTAGCTGCCTGAAGGATTTTTTTATTGGTCAGTTCAACTCCATCGAGAATATGGTGATGTTTCGAGCCAATTCTTGTTCATTAACCTATCCTATATCATATATTTGAGGAGCTGAAGTTGAGGGGCATAAAAATAAAATAAAAAAGCATGGAAGGATAGTTGCATTTCGGAATAGGTGGATAGAAGATAAGGTCTTTTGGAAGTTTTGATGCGAATAACAACTAAAGGATTATGGTTGCTTGTAATACTTGTTTAGTAAAAAATCTATTTTATCATACCATTGGATTCAAAGAGAAACACTTTGAGCTCTAAGCCCAAAATTTTAGAAGCTAAAGTAAATTTGTTTGCATTTCCTGTTTTCTGATCGGAGACATTGGTTCTCTGAACTAATATGTCTCAGATTATTAAACTTTCCTGAAAATAAAAAAATGGGGTAATGAAAAGGACCAGATGTTTCTCTCAATAGTGCTTCTCAGGGATCCCCATTTTTTCTGCAGTGTAGGGCCCTGTTAGTCTGTACAAAGATGAACATTGTTATATGCATAGTGTTACCAGATGTTTGCTAGTTTTATGTGTTAATTTGATCAATGATGCTTACATTTTGTGTAACAGAAAATTCTTGAGCTAGAGAAGCGCCTGATTAGCTTAAATTCTGGTGATGAGAATGCTGTAAAATCAGTAATTGAAGAATTTTCTTCAGAAGTTAAACTTGATGAAGAGAGTATTTTAAACAAGTAATTACTTTTTAATTATGATCTGTAATTTGTTTTCTAGTTTTGTTGTCACTCTTTCCAGCAAATTGCACTGTACTCATGATAGTAACCGTTGGAGATTTTCAGGCAGTCAATAATTGATGAGTGTTTCTCAAAGGATTCTGTTGAAGAAATTATAAAAGCATTGGTAAGTTTCTCACCATTTTCATATGAATGTTATTATCTTATTGAATGCTTGTGTCTTTCTAGGCCCTTATATATGACTATGTTCTTTGATCTGAAGGAAGCTGAAGCAAACAAGGAAGGAAATGGATGGATAGGTGCAGCTTTAAAAACCATGAAAAGATCATCACCTACTGCATTGAAAATAATGTTAAGATCGGTAAGAAATTAATAATATGAATTTTGTAAGATCTTAGACTGGACTCTGGGACTATTAGTTCGTCAAATTAAGATTGCCAGATTAAGCTCATGGTTGAAGCAAACAAAGGCATATCAAATCACTTGTCTATCACAATTAATTTTTTTGCTGAATTTCTGAGATGAGAATCCTCTTCTAACTTGATAGTATAATGAAAATATCCTAATCTGCTAATATACATATTCATTTCTACAAATAATATGATTTTATTTAAATTTAACAATCACAATAATTTTCCCTGCTAGATATTTAAAACTACTTTCTTTCAAATTTTAGAAGAGATTAAATCAGGAAAAAGAACAGAAAAGGTAAATGCATAATCTAAATAATAACCTAAGTCTTTGGACATGAAATTCACTGTATTAAGAAAAGGAAGGAGGAAAAAGCAAGTCTTCCTTGTAAAATTAAGATAGACATGCTATTTCTAGAATTTCATGCTTCTACATGCTGTCTTGGATATGTGCAGGTTCGTGAGGGAAGGAATCAAACACTATCTGAATGCGTGAAAAAGGAATTCAGATTAACAATTAATATACTACGAACTACATTATCTGAAGATATGTATGAGGTAATTATTGTAGTCTCATTGCTAGAAATTTTTTTTAAAGAAGGCAGCTCAATTTTGTTAAATTTTTTCAAATTGTGTTCCCTACTGAAATCTGATGCAAACTTCTATTGTCTTTTGATGAGAAGGGTATTAGAGCTCTCACCATTGACAAGGATAATGCTCCGAAGGTATGCTCCAAAGCTTTCTTATATACCTACCTTGAGAAAGAACATGTATTTATAACCAGCAAAACTTGACTAGAACATTGCTATCCATGTCTGTTTAAAAAATTAGTAGAGACATCAAAGCCAATCAAGGAATGGCATTTATATCCTAGAAAAAAAGGCATAATATAGTAACTACTGGCAGAATCATGTCCATAGTTTGGTTTTTAATTTTGAAAAAGGAAGTATTGTTCTTGTTGTTTCTCTTTTATGATACTAAATAATCATAATCAACTCGTTCAGTGGGAACCTCCATCGCTTGACAAAGTCGATAATGGAAAGTTGGACTTGATCTTTCAACCATTTGATAAGAATTTGGAGCTTCAGATTCCAGAAAAGGAGGAATTCAGGTTGGTTGCTATTTGAGTTTTGATTCAATAAGTATGTTTTCTTAAACCAAATTCATTAGTATAACCAAAATTCCTTTCTCTAATTCCGAACAGGTGGGATGGTAAATGTGAGAACTCAGTTTATGCGATTCCAAACAAAACAATACCAATCTCTGGTTAGATGGTGCTTCTCTAAAAATTCCTCCATAAATTTGTCCTGGATTTCTCTACTTCCTTGTGTGCATTTATCCAGTCTACTGTTTGATGTTCCTGAATAATTTCTATAAACAATAAAAAGGTTCATTAAGTACTGTATAGGGCTAGCCCTCCATGTTTGTTATCACTGTTCTGAGGAAAAATATTATGTAATTTCAACTGTTACGTGGGTGGAAGTGTTATGCTGTAGAAATATAATGCTGCTCGGGCTTTGCCCCTTTTCTGTACCAAAAAAAAAGAAAAAGAAATATAATGCTGCTCCAAGTGTTCGAAGGGACATCAGTTATTATTATGTTAGAACTTTCTATTACATTGGAACAGCTGCAATATCAATTTCCTTGTACTACAATGGGCATCTCATATTGTAAGTTGTACGGAGTCATTTGGGCAATGTATCATTTCCTCAATATCTGTTATTATTTTTCTTGTGCAATACAATTTTTCCTTCAATAACCACTATCATGGTGAAAGCTCTAACAATAAACCATACACACACACACACACACATATATATATATATATATGTGTGTGTGTGTGCAGTGTGTGTGTGCAGTGTGTGTGCAGTGTGTGTGTGCAGTGTGTGTGTGTGCAGTGTGTGCAGTGTGTGTGTGAAAGGATATAAGTTGTGTCATTTAAAAGGATAAATAATTTTTCCATATATATATATATATATGTATATAGCCTCTAAAAATAAGGTTATCTATGAAAGTAAACTGGACTTTGAAGGCCGATGCATGTAAGGTGTAAAACAAAATTTTTACTGCGGAACATACATGCACACATAGGTTCATGCTTTAAGACAGCATGATGTTACCTTGTTTTTGGCCTGATCAGTCAGGGAGATCAGATGTCAGGCTTGAAGGGTTCAAACCCTCTAATGGTGATCTACACCACCGTTCGTCAATGATGCAAGAACCCTTTCTTGAAAGCCACCAGATGAACACCACAGTGAGGCTTGCTATGCGCACAAGTGGTGAAGGTGGAGGCTAGGTATTCTGTTTGGAAAGGTGTAGTGAGCTACCCTACAGAATGGTGCATAGATGGAGGAGAGTTGGCTAGGTTTTCACAAAACCCTAAGGTGAGGAACAAGTGTTATATGCGCACACTTGGAGAGGAGGAGGGATTTAAATCATTCAAAATGAAAACAAAATTTCAAAACCATTTGAAATTTGCGCATGGATTAGGGAGGATAAGGTGGAGCTGTTGCAAAACAAATTTTGCCAACAACCTCCAATCTTATCCACATGAAATTAAGTTCAAAACAATTTTAACTTAAATTCATAAACTATCATATAGCATATATTTTTCATGCGCATAATTCAGCCCTAGAAAGGGTCCAAATATATTGAGTAGTTGCATTCAAAATTTGAATCAACTCACCCACTGATTCCCTCAACCACCAAATCTGAATGGAGGTTTGTTTTAAGTGATAAGATGACATTCTTATCACTTAAACTTGCGCACCAAACAGCCAAGGAAGTGCTTCCAAAGATGCTTCTTGATCTAAGGAATATGCTCCAATAAGATCCTGTCTTATCCTTTTGTTATGAAACAACTTTTCAAAATCAATTCAAATTCGAATTCAAACACTTGAATTCAAACGTTCAAACATTCAAATTCAAAATTCAAAATTTCAAATTTCAAATTCAAAATTCGAATTTCAAAATTCAAATCCAAATTCAAATTTCAAAATTCAAATTTCAAATTTCAAATTCAAAATTCGAATTTCGAAATTCAAATTCTAAATTCAAATTTCAAAATTCAAATTTCAAATTCAAAATTCGAAATTCAAATATTTGATTATTAATTTAACTAATTAAATTAATTAGTAATGGCTTGGACTATCCAAGTCCATTACTAAACTCCATGCACCACCCACCCATTTAGGTGGGCTTCCAAACAGCTTCTTGGGCTAACATCCATTATTAGGCCCAATACCTTTAAAGCTAGTCCATCATGACTACAAGGTGTTAGTGTGTGACCCATTAGGTCCAACTTAGCTTCTGACATAACTGGGCTTGGGCCCAACAAGCCCACAACCCAATTAATGACAACACAGAGCACTAGCAATGCTTTGTTGCCCCAGAACTAGTCAGATTAATGACTTGATCAACCTATTGCACATATTTGGTTGCCGTATGTATTTCCCTTCGTCTCGGTTATCTTCCCATTAACCTAGGGTAAGGAAATGTATCAACCCCTGAGGTTTAGGGTAAGCTTTATTCGAAATAGGGAATCTTCAATTTACTGACTTTAAAGGCAGATTATCTCATGATCTCTTTTACTATGCATAGATTCCCGAGTCCCTGTAAATGTCATCCCGATTTCTCCGGTTTACAGATAACCTAATCTCTCACAGAGATTTGACGAATTCCTTCAGCTTATTACCCTAGCCCTGTGCCCTTTAAGTACACGCCCAACAGTATACCTATGAGTCTCCATGTTTCAGGCAGACGAGGTATACAATCAAAACATGCCTTCAAGAACACAGTCTAGGTAATAACTTCTGGTCTAAGGAAAGACATACCCAAACATAAAGAGATTACTCTAATGACACTATCTGTGAGATTTCCTCATAGAGTCTCTTTTTGGGTCTGTTCAGTGCGAGCTATACTCTTATAGGTCCACCCACGACTTTAGCTAAGATATCTCCATATCTGCAGCTCATGAGGTCTTTACCTTGTATCCATATACAAGTAGATAAGTCGTACTAGTCTTTACTCGAGATCACTGATCCCCAAACTCAGTGTCTCTAGACTAGGAACATATAATTAGGAATAGACATGCAATATCCTTGAATCCTCATGATCGTGATCTCATCACAGATACTCAAGAGATACCTGTTCTATTCCAAGGGGTTTATCCAGTTCGTTCATATAATATTAACAGTAATATCGAGACATAATATGAAACTGAATAAATAGTGCTTTCATTTATTTGCGACAAACAAAGTTCTACATCTAGTGTCCTTTATTTAATCAAAAGATTGTCTCTAGGACACCCATATGCTAACAAGCTCCCACTTGGCCTAGAGCCAATCAGACCTAAGTCGTATGCCCAAAGCCTCATAATGACTATCATGTTTTCTCTGAGAAACAGCCTTTGTCAGAGAATCGGCCAGGTTATCGTCTGTGGGAACATAATCCATTTTTACATCATTCCTATCAATGATTTCTCTAATCAAATGATATCTGCGGAGCACGTGTTTAGATCTTTGATGAGACCTAGGTTCCTTTGACTGCGCAATGGCTCCTGTGTTGTCACAAAGCAACTGTATGGGCTCATCCACGCTTGGAACCACCCTTAGTTCATTTATGAACTTCTTGATCCACACTGCCTCCTTAGCTGCTTCTGAAGCAGCTATGTATTCAGCCTCTGTCGTTGAATCTGCTGTTGTCTCCTGCTTGGAACTTTTCCAAGACACTGCCCCACCATTTAAGGTGAATACGAATCCTGATTGTGACTTGCAGTCATCTTTGTCACTCTGAAAGCTGGCATCAGTGAACCCTTTCACTGTTAACTCATTAACCCCACCATAGATCAGAAACGCATCCTTAGTTCTTCTTAAGTATTTAAGGATGGTTTTGACTGCCGTCCAGTGACCCTCTCCAGGGTCTGACTGGTATCTGCTCGTAATGCTTAAAGCATATGAGACATCTGGTCTCGTACATATCATGGCATACATGATGGATCCAATAGCCGAAGCATATGGAATTCCACTCATGCGATCCTTTTCAGGCTGTGACTTAGGACACATAGCCCTTGATAGGTGTACCCCATGACTGACAGGAAGAAAACCCCTTTTCGACCCTTCAATGCTAAACCTCTTTAGCATCTTGTCAACGTACGTGGATTGAGATAAACCCAGCAGCCTCTTGGATCTATCTCTATAGATCTTTATACCAAGTATAAAGGCTGCCTCTCCCAAATCCTTCATGGTAAAGTTTTCTGAAAGCCACTCTTTCGTTATTTTTAATGTGGGGATGTCATTTCCTATTAGCAATATGTCATCTACATAGAGCACTAGGAAGACGACATTACTCCCACTAACCTTTCTGTAAACACAAGGTTCATCCTCGTTCTTGATAAAATCGTTACTCTTAACGACTTCATCAAAACGTATATTCCAACTCCTTGATGCTTGCTTTAGCACATATATTGACCTTTGTAGTTTGCATACCATATGCTCCTTTCAAAGCCTTCAGGTTGTGTCATGTACACTTCCTCCTTCAAGAACCCATTCAAGAAGGCGGTCTTGACATCCATTTGCCAAATTTCATAGTCGTGGTATGCTGCTATTACAAGCATGATCCTAATAGATTTGATCATGGCAACTGGTGAGAAAGTTTCATCATAGTCAACTCCTTGTCTTTGACGATACCCTTTCGCCACCAACCTAGCTTTGTAGGTCTGAACGTTGCCATCTGCATCAGTCTTTCTTTTAAAGACCCATTTATTACCGATAGGAACTATTCCTTGCGGTTTAGGAACCAAGGTCCATACCTTGTTCTGATACATCGAATCCATTTCAGATTCCATGGCTTCAAGCCATCTTGAGGAGTCAACATCTTTGACTGCCTCCTCGTAGTTACTTGGTTCATCATCCTCAACAGTTTGCTGATTCTCAATCACAAACCCATACCTCTCAGGTGGATGGATGACCCTCGTAGATCTACGGAGTTATGTGTTTACTTCTCCATTGGAGAACGTCGCCTGCGGAGCAGACTTGGGTTCCTCAATCTGTTCTTGTGGATCTTGCACTTCTTCAAGATCAATCTTACTCCCACTGCCTCCTTGAGAGATCAAATCCTTCTCAAGGAACTCAGCGTTCTTTGACACAAACACTTTGTGTTCTTCCATGGAGTAGAAGTAATATCCCTTAGTACCTTTAGGATACCCCACAAATAGACATTTAGTACTCTTAGCACTAAGCTTGTATGATGTCAACTCTTTGACATAAGCTGGTGATCCCCATACCCTGAGGTAACTCAGGTTGGGTCTCTTACCACTCCATATCTCATGTGGTGTGGTCTGAACAGATTTAGACGGTACCCTATTTAGAAGGTATGCCGCTGTGTCTAAGGCATATCCCCAAAACGATTTTGGAAGTTGAGTCTCACTCATCATAGACCTAACCATGTCTAACAAGGTCCTGTTTCTCCTTTCGGAGACACCGTTTTTGTGTGGTGTGTAAGGAGCGGTAAGTTGTGAGAGAATTCCATTTTCTCTCAGATAATCCTGAAACTCGTGGCTCAAATATTCGCCACCACGATCTGATCGTAATGTCTTAATCATCTTGCCACGCTGTTTCTCCACTTCATTCCTAAACTCTTTGAACTTTTCAAAAGCTTCAGGTTTATATCTCATTAGGTATATATACCCAAATCTTGATTTATCATCTGTAAAGGTAATGAAATAAGAATATCCACCTCTAGCCTCAATAGACATTGGGCCACATACATCAGTATGAATGAGTTCTAATAACTCACTAGCCCTATGACTCTCAAGCCCTTTGGGCTTTTGTCGAATCATTTTCCCAGCTAGACAAGATTCACACTGTCCATAGGATTCCAAATCCATGAAGTCCAGGTATCCATCTCTATGCATCCTAGACAATCTTGTTTCATTTATGTGCCCTAGTCTACAGTGCCAAAGATAAGATTGATTATCCGTCCTAGGTCGTTTCACATCTATATTGAGCATTTCATTTCCCATTTCCAACACATACAATCCATTTATTAAAGAAGCAGTACCATAAACCATATCATTCAAAATGATAGAAAAAGTACCATCCCTAATACTAAAAGTATAACCATCTTGTTCTAAACAAGAAATTGAAATAATGTTTTTAGAAATATGCGGAACATAAAGACAATTATTCAAATGCAATAAAAGGCACGTAGGCAAAATAAGGTCAGCATCTCCAACTGAATGAGCAGCAACTCTTGCTCCATTACCAACGCGGAGATCCACCTCGTTTCTATCCAATCTCCTTGGGCTCCTAAGTACCTGCAACATATTGCAGATATGAGAACCACATCCGGTATCCAATACCCATGAGGATGGATTACCATAAGAATAATTTATCTCAATCATGAAAATACCTGAGGCAGAAGCATCACCATGCTTCTTGTCCTTCACATTGTTCAGGTAGTCTGGACAATTCCTCTTCCAGTGGCCTTTCTTGCCACAATGGAAGCACTCAGCATCACCCTTGTCTTTGGGTGCCTTCTTACCCTTCTTCTTGCCCTTCTTCTTCTTGGATTTTCCTTTAGGCTTAAGGGGTTCACCTTTTGCAGGCTCCTTACCCTTTCCCTTGGCCTTGCTAGGCCCACCAATCAAAAGAGCCTGTGTCTTATCCTTCTTGATAGACACTTCAACTGTTGTTAACATGCTTAACAACTCAGGCAAGCTCACTTGCATCCCATGCATATTGTAATTCATGATGAATTGACTGAAGGAAGGTGGAAGTGAGGTGAGGACTAAGTCATTACTTAGCTCGGCATCCATGATGAAGCCTAGGTTTCCTAGCTTCTCAATCAGCCCGATCATCTTGAGAACATGGCTGGCAACAGACATGCTCTCAGTCATCCTACAAGAGAACAGTTCTCTTGAGGCCTCATACCTCTCATGCCTGCCTTTAATATCATATAACTCCTTGAGATGTACGATAATAGAGGGAGCATCCATATGCTCATGCTGCTTTTGCAGTTCAGGCGACATGGATGCCAACATGATGCATACTGCCATCACATTGTCATCCAAGTGCTGTTGGTGGGTTACGAAATCAAATTCCGCAAACCCTTCTTCCCCTTCCCGTGGAGCTACGGGTATTACAGCATCTAAAACGTAGGCAATCTTTTCGGCCCTTAGAACTATTCTTAGGTTCCGATACCAGTCCATAAAATTTGAACCGGTCAGTTTATTCGTATCGAGTATTGAACGCAGTGACAGTGGATTAGTCATACTATAAGCTGAAAAGGATGTAAAGATAGTTTTAGTTAATATACGGTTACGTAGTTAAAAGCAAATTATTAAAGACTTGAAATAATTTTCCCCTCCCACTATTTTATCTAAGTCAATGACCCTTCCTTTTGACTTAGGGTTAATCTACTTTAGATTTTACCTTAGTGGGATTAAGAGTGCAATTATTTATTTTAACCTTCGTCTGAGACCGCAAGATTAATTTAAATAAAGGGTTGATCTTTATCAACAGTATCTCATACCCTCTCTTAACATTAGGTTGACAATTCTTTGTCACTTAGTGGTGCATCTCATGCAACCAACCTAGCACCATTACCCTAAGCACATAAGCCCGGCTGTGCCTGCAACTTATGTCTTAGTTAAGCATTAAACCAGCACCCTAAGTGTCTTACACTTCAAACACTACTCTAGCCCAACGAAATAGTGGGTCCCAACTGAGTTGTGGAGCACCACTATGTAGAAGAGTTTTGAGTAGCATTGGTGGTGGGAGGTAATCATATGCTTAATTATTTATTCCTTTTATCTTGGGGTTAATTAGGTCTCATCAAATGCATATTGTAAGTTATCATGCTAGTCGTTACCTATGTCAAACATCTATCGGTATACACTAGTCGCTATTGGACAAACATAATAACCATACAAAACGCGGTTTGCCCAATTTATGCATACTAGACGTTCTAATCATACATGCATATAAACAGTTTATATTGAGATAGCCATGGTGCTCGCGCTTTTGTCCTTTTGCTTCTTTAAGCAACGGCCGCTTGTCGTCTATACGCCACTAGCCTATTTCTCTAATTACAAATAACTAAAGAAACTCCATAACATTTTGGAGGGACAAAATTACAAAATTTAAATTACAAATACACTTGTAAATTAAAATGCGCGATTACACATTAATTTAAAATTCAAAAAATTCAAATCCGGGCACCATGACCATCCCCTACCTGTTTGTACCTGAAAAGTTCAAAACTTGCAAACACAAACATTATATTATCACATAACATTTTCACATGTATTTTGACATTTAACATTTAAACATCAAAATAACATCAAGATTCATAATCTTAAATTTCTCATTGGCCGAATTTAAAAACAATTTCAATTCAAATTTTGTTAATTCTTTCTTAAAGAAAACAAAATTAAACCATGCATGTAGCCATGAACCCCTACATGGCCGAATCATATAGGTGACTATATGATAAATTTTGTCACAAAATTTCATGCATATAAACATGACACAATTCATGGAGAAAAATAAGAAATCATTCAAGGTACTCTTAGTACCCTCCATGGCCGAATCTTCCCTTTCAAAAAGGGTGTTCCTTTTAAAACTTTCATAAAGAAAAAGAAACTAAACCATGATGCATAATGTTTTATGAACACAGAATCAAATTTACATGTTCATAAAAACAAAAACTTTAACACTTTAAAGGATTTGTGATTCAAAATCCATATGCAGAATTTAAACTTTAACCCATTAAAGATTTTTGACCGTGAAAAACTCTTTTCACAAACAAGGTACCATCACCCGTCGATGGTAAAGCAACCAGGCTCTGATACCACTTGAAAGTAAACTGGCCTTTGAAGGCCGATGCATGTAAGGTGTAAAACAAAAATTTTACTGTGGAACATACATGCACACATAGGTTCATGCTTTAAGACAACATGATGTTACCTTGTTTTTGGCCTGATCAGTCAGGGAGATCAGATGTCAGGCTTGAAGGGTTCAAACCCTCTAATGTTGATCCACACCACCGTTCGTCAATGATGCAAGAACCCTTTCTTGAAAGCCACCAGATGAACACCACAGTGAGGCTTGCTATGCGCACAAGTGGTGAAGGTGGAGGCTAGGTATTCTGTTTGGAAAGGTGGAGTGAGCTACCCTACAGAATGGTGCATAGATGGAGGAGAGTTGGCTAGGTTTTCACAAAACCCTAAGGTGAGGAACAAGTGTTATATGCGCACACTTGGAGAGGAGGAGGGATTTAAATCATTCAAAATGAAAACAAAATTTCAAAACCATTTGAAATTTGCGCATGCATTAGGGAGGATAAGGTGGAGCTGTTGCAAAACAAATTTTGCCAACAACCTCCAATCTTATCCACATGAAATTAAGTTCAAAATAATTTAAACTTAAATTCATAAACTATCATATAGCATATACTTTTCATGCGCATAATTCAACCCTAGAAAGGGTCCAAATATATTGAGTAGTTGCATTCAAAATTTAAATCAACTCACCCACTGATTCCCTCAACCACCAAATCTGAATGGAGGTTTGTTTTAAGTGATAAGATGACATTCTTATCACTTAAACTTGCGCACCAAACAGCCAAGGAAGTGCTTCCAAAGATGCTTCTTGATCCAAGGAATATGCTCCAATAAGATCTTGTCTTATCATTTTGTTATGAAACAACTTTTCCAAACCAATTCAAATTCGAATTCAAACACTTGAATTCAAACGTTCAAACATTCAAATTCAAATTTCAAAATCCAAAATTTCAAATTTCAAATTCAAAACTCGAATTTCAAAATTCAAATCCAAATTCAAATTTCAAAATTCCAATTTCAAATTTCAAATTCAAAATTCGAATTTCGAAATTCAAATTCTAAATTCAAATTTCAAAATTCAAATTTCAAATTTCAAATTCGAAATTCAAATATTTGATTATTAATTTAACTAATTAAATTAATTAGTAATGGCTTGGACTATCCAAGCCCATTACTAAACTCCATGCACCACCCACCCATTTAGGTGGGCTTCCAAACAGCTTCTTGGGCTAACAACCATTATTAGGCCCAATACCTTTAAAGCTAGTCCATCATGACTACAAGGTGTTAGTGTGTGACCCATTAGGTCCAACTTAGCTTCTGACATAACTGGGCTTGGGCCCAACAAGCCCACAACCCAATTAATGACAACACAGAGCACTAGCAATGCTTTGTTGCCCCAGAACTAGTCAGATTAATGACTTGATCAACCTATTGCACTTATTTGGTTGCCGTATGTATTTCCCTTCGTCTCGTTTATCTTCCCATTAACCTAGGGTAAGGAATGTTAACATATGGGTGTCCTAGAGACAATCTTTTGATTAAATAAAGGACACTAGATGTACAACTTTGTTTGTCGCAAATAAATGAAAGCACTATTTATTCAGTTTCATATTGTGTCTCGATATTACTGTTAATATTATATGAACGAACTGGATAAACCCCTTGGAATAGAACAGGTATCTCTTGAGTATCTGTGATGAGATCATGATCATGAGGATTCAAGGATATTGCATGTCTATTCCTAATTATATGTTCCTAGTCTAGAGACACTGAGTTTGGGGATCAGTGATCTCGAGTAAAGACTAGTACGACTTATCTACTTGTATAAGGATACAAGGTAAAGACCTCATGAGCTGCAGATATGGAGATATCTTAGCTAAAGTCGTGGGTGGACCTATAAGAGTATAGCTCGCACTGAACAGACCCAAAAGAGATTCTATGAGGAAATCTCACAGATAGTGTCATTAGAGTAATCTCTTTATGTTTGGGTATGTCTTTCCTTAGACCAGAAGTTATTACCTAGACTGTGTTCTTGAAGGCATGTTTTGAGGAAATCTCACAGATAGTGTCATTAGAGTAATCTCTTTATGTTTGGGTATGTCTTTCCTTAGACCAGAAGTTATTACCTAGACTGTGTTCTTGAAGGCATGTTTTGATTGTATGCCTCGTCTGCCTGAAATATGGAGACTCATAGGTACACTGTTGGGCGTGTCCTTAAAGGGCACATGGCTAGGGTAATAAGCTGAAGGAATTCGTCAAATCTCTGTGAGAGATTAGGTTATCTGTAAACCGGAGAAATCGGGATGACATTTACAGGGACTCGGGAATCTATGCATAGTAAAAGAGATCATGAGATGATCTGCCTTTAGAGTCAGTAAATTGAAGATTCCCTATTTCGAATAAAGCTTACCCTAAACCGCAGGGTTTGATACATTTCCTTACCTTAGGTTAATGGGAAGATAACCGAGACGAAGGGAAATACATACGGTAACCAAATATGTGCAATAGGTTGATCAAGTCATTAATCTGACTAGTTCTGGGGCAACAAAGCATTGCTAGTGCTCTGTGTTGTCATTAATTGGGTTGTGGGCTTGTTGGGCCCAAGCCCAGTTATGTCAGAAGTTAAGTTGGACCTAATGCGTCACACACTAACACCTTGTAGTCATGATGGACTAGCTTTAAAGGTATTGGGCCTAATAATGGTTGTTAGCCCAAGAAGCAGTTTGGAAGCCCACCTTAATGGGTGGGTGTTGCATGGAGTTTAGTAATGGGCTTGGATAGTCCAAGCCATTACTAATTAATTTAATTAGTTAAATTAATAATCAAATATTTGAATTTCGAATTTTGAATTTGAAATTTGAATTTTGAAATTTGAATTTAGAATTTGAATTTCGAAATTCGAATTTTGAATTTGAAATTTGAAATTTGAATTTTGAAAATTGAATTTGAATTTGAATTTTGAAATTCGAATTTTGAATTTGAAATTTGAAATTTTGAATTTTGAATTTTGAATTTGAATGTTTGCACGTTTGAATTCGAATTTGAATTGGTTTTGAAAAGTTGTTTCATAACAAAAGGATAAGACAGGATCTTATTGGAGCATATTCCTTGGATCAAGAAGCATCTTTGGAGGCACTTCCTTGGCTGTTTGGTGCGCAAGTTTTAGGTGATAAGAATGTCATCTTATCACTTAAAACAAACATCCATTCAGATTTGGTGGTTGAGGGAATCAGTGGGTGAGTTGATTCAAATTTTGAATGCAACTACTCAATATATTTGGACCCCTTCTAGGGCTGAATTATGCGCATGAGAAGTATATACTATATGATAGTTTATGAATTTAAGTTTAAATTATTTTGAACTTAATTTCATGTGGATAAGATTGGAGGTTGTTGGCAAAGTTAGTTTTGCAACAGCTCCACCTTATCTCACTGTTCTATGCGCAAATTTCAAAGCAATTTGAAAGTTTGTTTTTCATTTTGAATGAATTAAATCCCTCCTCCTCTCCAAGTGTGCGTATATAACATGACTTGTTCCTCACCTTAGGGTTTTGTGAAAACCTAGCCAACTCTCCTCCATCTATGCACCATTCTGTAGGATAGCTCACTACACCTTTCCAAAATCTGAAGCATTTGAAAAGTTCAAAGAGTTTAGGAATGAAGTGGAGAAACAACGTGGCAAGATGATTAAGACATTACGATCAGATCGTGGTGGTGAATATTTGAGCCACGAGTTTCAGGGTTATCTGAGAGAAAATGGAATTCTCTCACAATTTACCGCTCCTTACACACCGCACCAAAACGGTGTCTCCGAAAGGAGAAACAGGACCTTGTTAGACATGGTTAGGTCTATGATGAGTGAGACTCAACTTCCAAAATCGTTTTGGGGATTTGCCTTAGACACAGCTGCATACCTTCTAAATAGGGTACCGTCTAAATCTGTTCAGACCACACCATATGAGATATGGAGTGGTAAGAGACCCAACCTGAGTTACCTCAGGGTTTGGGGATCGCCAGCTTATGTCAAAGCGTTGACATCAGACAAGCTTAGTGCTAAGAGTACTAAATGTCTATTTGTGGGGTATCCTAAAGGTACTAAGGGATACTACTTCTACTCCATGGAAGAACACAAAGTGTTTGTGTCAAAGAATGCTGAGTTCCTTGAGAAGGATTTGATTTCTCAAGGAGGCAGTGGGAGTAAGATTGATCTTGAAGAAGTGCAAGATCCACAAGAACAGATTGAGGAACCCGAGTCTGCTCCGCAGGCGACGTTCTCCAATGGAGAAGTAAACACACAACTCCGTAGATCTACAAGGGTCATCCATCCACCTGAAAGGTACGGGTTTGTGATTGAGAATCAGCAAACTGTTGAGGATGATGAACCAAGTAACTACGAGGAGGCGGTCAAAGATGTTGACTCCTCAAGATGGCTTGAAGCCAAGGAATCTGAAATGGATTCGATGTATAAGAACAAGGTATGGACCTTGGTTCCTAAACCGCAAGGAATAGTTCCTATCGGTAATAAATGGGTCTTTAAAAGAAAGACTGATGCAGATGGCAACGTTCAGACCTACAAAGCTAGGTTGGTGGCGAAAGGGTATCGTCAAAGACAAGGAGTTGACTATGACGAAACTTTCTCACCAGTTGCCATGATCAAATCTATTAGGATCATGCTTGCAATAGCAGCATACCATGACTATGAAATTTGGCAAATGGATGTCAAGACCGCCTTCTTGAATGGGTTCTTGAAGGAGGAAGTGTACATGACACAACCTGAAGGCTTTGAAAAAAAAGATCAGGAGCATATGGTATGCAAACTACAAAGGTCAATATATGGGCTAAAGCAAGCATCAAGGAGTTGGAATATACGTTTTGATGAAGTCGTTAAGAGTAATGGTTTTATCAAGAACGAGGATGAACCTTGTGTTTACAGAAAGGTTAGTGGGAGTAATGTCGTCTTCCTAGTGCTTTATGTAGATGACATATTGCTAATAGGAAATGACATCCCCACATTAAAAATAACGAAAGAGTGGCTTTCAGAAAACTTTACCATGAAGGATTTGGGAGAGGCAGCCTTTATACTTGGTATAAAGATCTATAGAGATAGATCCAAGAGGCTGCTGGGTTTATCTCAATCCACGTACGTTGACAAGATGCTAAAGAGGTTTAGCAAGGAAGGGTCGAAAAAGGGTTTTCTTCCTGTCAGTCATGGGGTACACCTATCAAGGGCTATGTGTCCTAAGTCACAGCCTGAGAAGGATCGCATGAATGGAATTCCATACGCTTCGGCTATTGGATCCATCATGTATGCCATGATATGTACGAGACCAGATGTCTCATATGCTTTAAGCATTACGAGCATATACCAGTCAGACCCTGGAGAGGGTCACTGGACGGCAGTCAAAACCATCCTTAAATACTTAAGAAGAACTAAGGATGCGTTTCTGGTCTATGGTGGGGTTAATGAGTTAACAGTGAAAGGGTTCACTGATGCCAGCTTTCAGAGTGACAAAGATGACTGCAAGTCACAGTCAGGATTCGTATTCACCTTAAATGGTGGGGCAGTGTCTTGGAAAAGTTCCAAGCAGGAGACAACAACAGATTCAACGACAGAGGCTGAATACATAGCTCTTCAGAAGCAGCTAAGGAGGCAGTGTGGATCAAGAAGTTCGTAAATGAACTAAGGGTGGTTCCAAGCGTGGATGAGCCCATACAGTTGCTTTGCGACAACACAGGAGCCATTGCGCAGTCAAAGGAACCTAGGTCTCATCAAAGATCTAAACACGTGCTCCGCAGATATCATTTGATTAGAGAAATCATTGATAGAAATGATGTAAAAATGGATTATGTTCCCACAGACGATAACCTGGCCGATTCTCTGACAAAGGCTGTTTCTCAGAGAAAACATGATAGTCATTATGAGGCTTTGGGCATACGACTTAGGTCTGATTGGCTCTAGGCCAAGTGGGAGCTTGTTAGCATATGGGTGTCCTAGAGACAATCTTTTGATTAAATAAAGGACACTAGATGTAGAACTTTGTTTGTCGCAAATAAATGAAAGCACTATTTATTCAGTTTCATATTGTGTCTCGATATTACTGTTAATATTATATGAACGAACTGGATAAACCCCTTGGAATAGAATAGGTATCTCTTGAGTATCTGTGATGAGATCATGATCATGAGGATTCAAGGATATTGCATGTCTATTCCTAATTATATGTTCCTAGTCTAGAGACACTGAGTTTGGGGATCAGTGATCTCGAGTAAAGACTAGTACGACTTATCTACTTGTATAAGGATACAAGGTAAAGACCTCATGAGCTGCAGATATGGAGATATCTTAGCTAAAGTCGTGGGTGGACCTATAAGAGTATAGCTCGCACTGAACTGACCCAAAAGAGACTCTATGAGGAAATCTCACAGATAGTGTCATTAGAGTAATCTCTTTATGTTTGGGTATGTCTTTCCTTAGACCAGAAGTTATTACCTAGACTGTGTTCTTGAAGGCATGTTTTGATTGTATGCCTCGTCTGCCTGAAACATGGAGACTCATAGGTACACTGTTGGGCGTGTCCTTAAAGGGCACAGGGCTAGGGTAATAAGCTGAAGGAATTCGTCAAATCTCTGTGAGAGATTAGGTTATCTGTAAACCGGAGAAATCGGGATGACATTTACAGGGACTCGGGAATCTATGCATAGTAAAAGAGATCATGAGATGATCTGCCTTTAGAGTCAGTAAATTGAAGATTCCCTATTTCGAATAAAGCTTACCCTAAACCGCAGGGGTTGATACATTTCCTTACCCTAGGTTAATGGGAAGATAACCGAGACGAAGGGAAATACGTACGGTAACCAAATATGTGCAATAGGTTGATCAAGTCATTAATCTGACTAGTTCTGGGGCAACAAAGCATTGCTAGTGCTCTGTGTTGTCATTAATTGGGTTGTGGGCTTGTTGGGCCCAAGCCCAGTTATGTCAGAAGCTAAGTTGGACCTAATGGGTCACACACTAACACCTTGTAGTCATGATGGACTAGCTTTAAAGGTATTGGGCCTAATAATGGTTGTTAGCCCAAGAAGCTGTTTGCAAGCCCACCTTAATGGGTGGGTGGTGCATGGAGTTTAGTAATGGGCTTGGATAGTCCAAGCCATTACTAATTAATTTAATTAGTTAAATTAATAATCAAATATTTGAATTTCGAATTTTGAATTTGAAATTTGAATTTTGAAATTTGAATTTAGAATTTGAATTTCGAAATTCGAATTTTGAATTTGAAATTTGAAATTTGAAATTTGAATTTTGAAATTTGAATTTGAATTTGAATTTTGTAATTCGAATTTTGAATTTGAAATTTGAAATTTTGAATTTTGAATTTTGAATTTGAATGTTTGAACGTTTGAATTCGAATTTGAATTGGTTTTGAAAAGTTGTTTCATAACAAAAGGATAAGACAAGATCTTATTGGAGCATATTCCTTGGATCAAGAAGCATCTTTGGAGGCACTTCCTTGGCTGTTTGGTGCGCAAGTTTTAGGTGATAAGAATGTCATCTTATCACTTAAAACAAACCTCCATTCAGATTTGGTGGTTGAGGGAATCAGTGGGTGAGTTGATTCAAATTTTGAATGCAACTACTCAATATATTTGGACCCCTTCTAGGGCTGAATTATGCGCATGAGAAGTATATACTATATGATAGTTTATGAATTTAAGTTTAAATTATTTTGAACTTAATTTCAAGTGGATAAGATTGGAGGTTGTTGGCAAAGTTAGTTTTGCAACAGCTCCACCTTATCTCACTGTTCTATGCGCAAATTTCAAAGCAATTTGAAAGTTTGTTTTTCATTTTGAATGAATTAAATCCCTCCTCCTCTCCAAGTGTGCGTATATAACATGACTTGTTCCTCACCTTAGGGTTTTGTGAAAACCTAGCCAACTCTCCTCCATCTATGCACCATTTTGTAGGGTAGCTCACTACACCTTTCCAAACAGAATACCTAGCCTCCGCCTTCACCACTTGTGCGCGTAGCAAGCCTCACTGTGGTGTTCATCTGGTGGCTTTCAAGAAAGGGTTCTTGCATCATTGACGAACGGTGGTGTGGATCACCATTAGAGGGTTTGAACCCTTCAAGCCTGACATCTGATCTCCCTGACTGATCAGGCCAAAAATAAGGTAACATCATGCTGTCTTAAAGCATGAACCTATGTGTGCATGTATGTTCCGCAGTAAAAAATTTTGTTTTACACCTTACATGCATCGGCCTTCAAAGGCCAGTTTACTTTCAAGGAAATGTATCAACCCCTGAGGTTTAGGGTAAGCTTTATTCGAAATAGGGAATCTTCAATTTACTGACTCTAAAGGCAGATCATCTCATGATCTCTTTTACTATGCATAGATTCCCGAGTCCCTGTAAATGTCATCCCGATTTCTCCGGTTTACAGATAACCTAATCTCTCACAGAGATTTGACGAATTCCTTCAGCTTATTACCCTAGCCCTGTGCCCTTTAAGGACACTCCCAACAGTATACCTATGAGTCTCCATGTTTCAGGCAGACGAGGTATACAATCAAAACATGCCTTCAAGAACACAGTCTAGGTAATAACTTCTGGTCTAAGGAAAGACATACCCAAACATAAAGAGATTACTCTAATGACACTATCTGTGAGATTTCCTCATAGAGTCTCTTTTTGGGTCTGTTCAGTGCGAGCTATACTCTTATAGGTCCACCCACGACTTTAGCTAAGATATCCCCATATCTGCAGCTCATGAGGTCTTTACCTTGTATCCATATACAAGTAGATAAGTCGTACTAGTCTTTACTCGAGATCACTGATCCCCAAACTCAGTGTCTCTAGACTAGGAACATATAATTAGGAATAGACATGCAATATCCTTGAATCCTCATGATCGTGATCTCATCACAGATACTCAAGAGATACCTGTTCTATTCCAAGGGGTTTATCCAGTTCGTTCATATAATATTAACAGTAATATCGAGACACAATATGAAACTGAATAAATAGTGCTTTCATTTATTTGCGACAAACAAAGTTCTACAGTGTCCTTTATTTAATCAAAAGATTGTCCTTTTATAACCCTATATATATACTTTCGGGAGTACATAATTATAACATTAAATTTTTTTTTTCTTTCTCCACGTCAGTAGATAGGTTCTGAAAAGTGACTGAGGAGAATTTTTTTTAATGTTATAACTATGTACTCGGGAGTACATAGTTATAAAGGGTAGCTGTAGATAATCTTAAGTGGATATAGAAATGTTTATATATATATATATAGCCACTATAAATAAGGATATCCTTTTTATAAATATATACTTCCGGGAGTACATAATTATAACATTAATTTTTTTTTCTCCACGTCAGTAGATAGGTTCTGAAGAGTGACTGAGGAAAGAAAAAAAAAATGTTATAACTATGTACTCGGGAGTACATAGTTAGGGTAACTGTAGATAACCTTATATAAAAGTAGGTAGAATAACTTATATATATATATAAGTTATTCTACCTACTATTTTTTCTGTGTATCTTTGCCTACCACTATCCAATACAATTAGATCAGGATCTTAACTAACCTTTATCTGTCTCTCTTATTGAGATCCTGATCTAATGGTATTGGAGAGTGGTAGGGAAAGGTAGGCAGAAAAATGGTAGGTAAAATAAGCTATATATATCTGCGTGTGTACTAAAAATTACGTCGTTTTGGGTTAGGGAAAACAAATTTTGTGTCGTTTGCGTTCAGATATTTCTACAGCCACTTTAGATAAGGTTATCTACAGTTACTCTTTATAACTATGTACGTAATACATAATTATAACATTAAAGTTGTTTTCTCTCTCTTCTTAGTCACTTTTCAAAACTTGTTAGTTGACGTGGAGAGAGAGAAAAAAGTAACTTTAATGTTATAACTATGTACCGGTAGTACATAGTTATAAAGAGTTGCTGTAAATAATCTTATCTAAAGTGGTTGTAGAAATATTATTTTCCATATATATATATATATATATATATATATATATATATATATATATGATATTGTTACTACCAATTAGTGTTACTAATGTCACTACCACTTTGTTTCGTCATTAAATTGATTATGTTGAGCCAACATTTATGATTTAACTTTCTAAAAATCTTCTTTCTTCTCTATATATTTAATACTTTATATTTATTTCCACATTTGTATGGTTATGATTCTTCATATTCAATCCTTTCACATTAAATATAAGGAATCATAACCATACAAAAGTGAAAATAAATATAACAATTGGATCAACATAATCGATCTAAAGGTAAAAGAAAGTGGTAGTAACACTAATTGGTAGTAACAATATCCTATCTCATATATATATATATATATATATATATATATATTTATATATATTTATATAAGGTTATTCTTACATTATTCTGATACTGATGTAAGAATAATAAATATTACATCAAATCTTGATTATTGATTTACTTACATATAATGGCTCATATATATAATAAATTAGAATCCTTAGACATAAACAACCATGATTGAAAAAGTAACTTATATCAGTGTAAAATGATCTTGACTTATATATATATAGTGTTCTTTTGACTCCAGAGTAAGACTTAAAAGTCTTACTCCTCATCTCAGCCGTTGATGGACGGAAATTAACAGTTGTCATTTATAATGTAATTAATAATTAATTAATTAATATAACTTCCTAAACTATAACTGTTGGATGAACGGAAATCAACGGCTAGGATGTGGAGTAAGACTTATAAGTCTTACTCTGGAGTCAAATGATCTCTCTCCTATATATATATATATATATATATATATATATATATATATATATATATATATATATATATATATATATATATGGGGTAAATATTTCTACAGCGACTTTAGATAAGGTTATCTACAGCTACACTAAAAACTACGTCGTTTTGATTAATGAAGGGTGTTTCTATAATTTTAGGTGAATTAATGAAGGGTATTTTCGTAATTTTGTTCATTTTTTTATCATATGCATTTTACTGAAACACCCTTAATTAATTAATCTAAAATTATAGAAACATCAATCATTAATCAAAACGACGTAGTTTTTGTGGTAGCTGTAGATAACCTTATCTAAAGTAGCTGTAGAAATATATTTTTCCTATATATATGTGTGTATATATATGATCTTTTGGGTGTCAAACTAAAAAGTTCTACACCAAATCTGGACTTTTGATTTCCGCCAATCTGACGGTTATAATTTATTGAATCATATTTATTAATTCCCAGTCAATTATAATCGTGTGATTGACAAAAATATCGGTGTCAAATGATCTATTCCTATATTGGGGCAAGATATTCTTGCATTGGTGTAATAATTATAAATTTTACACAAAATATTAACCAGGGATTTTTGTACATCCGGCGATAGTAATTTACTGAAAATTAATAATTAATGAGTGTAACTCAATAAATTATAACCATATGATGGACGAAGATAACCATATGATGGACGAAGACTAGTGGTTTAGATTGAGTATAAGACTTATTATTCTTATACTCATGTAAAAATAAAATGTTTTACACCTAATCTTGATCATTGATTTGTTTACATGTAACGATTCAATATATTTAATAAATCACAGCAATTAGATATAAATAAGATCAATAACCAAGAAAGAAAGTATAACTTATAATGGTATAGAATGATCGTGACTATATATATATATATATATATATATATATATATATATATATATATATATATATAGGCAGGATTCTTTGACACCGGTGTCATTTTAAAATTTGACACCAAATCCTAACAATTGATTTTCGTCAATCAACGGTTGTCATTATTGGGAATTAATAAATTTGATTCCCAATAAATAACAACAGTTGATTGACAAAAATTAATGGTTAGAATTTGGTGTAAAATTTTAAAGTTTTGTTGATTCCTAATAAATGACAAACTTTTGAAACTTGACACAAAATCCTAACCATTGATTTTCGCCAATCAACGGTTATCACTTATTGAGAATTAATAATTTATATATAAGTTTAATTCCTAATAAATGATAATAATAACCATTGGTTGGCGAAAATCAACGGTTATGATTTAATGTCAAATTTCAAAACTTGACACCGGTGTCAAAGGATCTGCTCCCCGTGCGTGCGCACACATACATATATATAAACCATGTCTACAATTTAATCTTTCTATCTTTACTATTACTTTTGCATTGTTAGATTATATATAAATCGATGGCTCCAAGCACACTAGATTTCACTACTTTATCTCTCTTTGGTCAAAGATTTTCTTTTCCTTCTCTCACTTCAAAAAATATTTTGTTTTTTGGAAATAAATGTTCCCTCGCTTTAATCTTCTGCGTGTGCACCTCCAAATGCAACCCGCATCAATTTTGTTGGTTCGCTTTCACTCATTCACATATGCATCAAGCAAATAAAACAAAAAAATAGAAAATAATATGCAGAATGCACCGATAACAACAACATTTCATTCTCGCAGTTTGATGCTTGGAACGTCAGCTCCGACCCTCTCAAAAAATATCTATACAACAAGTAGCTCTCCATCTTCTCCAGGGTCGATTTGACCATTCCAATTGGGTTCCAACAAGGGAAGTTGGATGTTCTATTTATGATGGGCAAAACGGGCCAACCTGGTTTAACCCGACCCAACCCGCGTTCAACCCGAAAAAACGAGTCGGGTTAGGATTGACTCGAAAAATAAATGAGTCAGAAAACTCAACCCAACCCGACCCGAGTCGGGTTAGGGTTGGCTCGCGGATTGGCTCGAAAAAATGGAAAAAAAATTCCATTGATATTGTAACTTCTAAATTTTTTCCCCTAAATTATTAATTCATTCAATACAAAGACATTATACAGATAAACCATAGAAAATTCTTTTGCATCTGGACTTGAACTTATTGGCAGTTGGCACCACATTCACTCACACATACTATAAAAAAGGTCCTTAATGCACGGTTTTGGACTTATTGGCAGCTGCGGGGTACTTTCGTTTGGGTCTTTGGAATTGGAATTTTAGGTTTCAGCTTTCCACTTTACCTTCATTAATTTTTATACATTTTTATATTAAAAAAAAATCATAACCCGCGAGCCAACCCGTTTTACCCGTGGGTTGACTCGGTTTTTTTTTTTCCGAGCTGAAACGAGTCGGGCTGACTCGAGTTACTAACTCATTTTCCATAACCCAACTCGACTCATTTTAGCTGAGTTACGAGTCAACTCGATGGGTTAGCTCATTTTTGGCAAGCCTAGTTCTATTCATGCTTCTATGGCTGGATTTTTATTTTTTTTCTTTATGTTTATTATTCTCTTAACCAAAATTTGTAGCGATAACATTTGCAAAAGTTACGATGATCAAGGTTTGCTCCTAACTATGTTTTAAATACTTAACTTGTGTTACTAACTTGACTAGGGGTGTTAACGGGGCGAGCCGAGCCGAGCTTTGATCTTAACGGGCCAAGCCTGTATTTAAACGTGTCCGACTGGCCTTAGCCTGTTACCTATCACGAATATAATATTGGCCCGTGGCCTGTTTATTTACAAAAAATAAAAGTCTGTGTGAAGCCTGTCTTAGCCTGTTAGCATGTTAAAGAATAAAAATAAGAGAACAAAATTCTACAAAAAAACAATTTGCAGATAGAAACTTTAGCTTCCAATTTGCAGCAATAAATTACAAAGTCTACAATAAATAAATAAAAATTAAAGTGAGAGAAGGTAGATAACATGTTATATTATCTTAGCCCATTATAAAAAAAAGTGCCAACAAAAATAAAAAAAAATAAATAAAAAAATGACAAAAATAAGAAGTGCACAGTGGAACGAATGAGTTTTTGTGGGTTTGTTTGTGTGAAGGAGGATGAAGGATAATATAGAATAACACTAGTAATTCCATAAATATACATAAATTCAATATATATCCAAATAGCATAATATAGAACAAAATCATTCAAAAAGTCGTTAAACCAATAAAATGGGGTGAAATAAATTGATGAGAGAGAGTTATTACAAGTAGTATAAAAAATATAAATAAATATTTATATACTAGGCTAGCCTGGGAGGCTCTAAGGCCGAGCTTCTGAATTAGAGCCTGAGGCCTTTTTATTAAACGAGCTTTTATACAAGTCCAAGCCTGGTTCCAACACGAGCTTTTATTAAACGAGCTCAGGCCTTTATGAGCCGAGCCAAAGGCCCTTGGCTCGTTTACCACCCCTAAACTTGACATATGATGCATTGCTTAACCAAAAAGAAAAAAAGAGAGAATGTTTAATAAGAGAGAGAAAAAAGAGAGAATGTTTAATAAGAGAGATAATATTTGACTAACGAGTGAGAGAAGATAGACAAAGTTTAATTAAAGAGAGAGAAGGAAGAGAGATTATTTAACCAAAGAGAGAAAATAGAATCCAAGAGTTGTTGATTTAGAAGCGACCCAACTAGATCCCAAAATTTGACTTTCCCAAAGAGTAGTGGGTTCTATTTCTAAAAGTCGCGATTCTTGGGAAAAGTGGAAAGGCTTAAATAAAATTAGATTAGTCGGTTCCTTATGGTTTTAAACATTGATTGGTATCTATAAAAAGAAATAAGAGAGAGAAAATAGTGGGATTCAGTGTGATTAGGAGCTATGAAGCACCGACACTTCAAAAACACTAACGTGTCGTGTCCGACACTTCCCGACACTCTCGGACACTCCGACACTTCCCGACACTCCAACACACGTTATAGAAATTCAAAATAAGGTTTAAAAGTTACATTGCGTTGAGTTTTTAGTTCCAACTATTAGATTCGTTGGATTACAATTACTATTTTATTGAGTTTAATATAAATATTTGGGATATCTTTTGTTTTTTTGCAAAATTTATGAATATTATAAGTTTAGAATCATTTTCTTATTATATTATTGAACATTAAATATAATATACACCACATAAATTAAAAATATTATTTAATATCAAAACGTGTCCTAACGTGTCGAAATCTAACATTTTTTAGAATTAACGTGTCGGAGTGTCGTGTCGTATCGTGTCACGTGTCCCGTGTCAGTATCGGTGCTACATAGATTAGGAGTCATTGACTTGAATTTGATCCAACAGTGAAAAAGTGATAATATACTATTATGTTAGAATTATAATTGGCTATTACTTTAAATGACTCATCAAATCCCATTGTTTTCTTTCATTATTCTTTTTTCCCTCTCTATCTTCAATTAAACGTTCTCGCTTTTCTATTTGTTAGTCAAATAATCTCTCTTTAATTAAATATTCTATCTCTTCTCATTTTGCAACATATTGAAGGTAAACAATGCATCATTTGACAAGTTTTATATTTAAAACATATTTAGGAGAAAACCTTTATCATTTAGCTTTTACAAACACTATCATTACAAATTTTGTTTTAGAGATTAAGAAACATAAATAAAATAAAAATAAAAATCCAACTATAAAAGCTTGAATGGAACACCCAACTTCTCTTGTTGGACCTAACTAGGATGGTCAAAACGACACGGGAGAAGATGGAGAGATCCTTGTCATAGAGATATTTTTCGAGAAGGTTGGTGTAATATCCCGTTACCGGACCAGTGCGTTAATGTCACGTATGATATTAAACGCAGTAACAATCACATTAGTTAATTTAAAGTACTGCCAATTTTTTTCTTTTTAAACATTTTCCATTTCATTTTAAAATTCATACCGTATAAAAATTTAACCCAAAACTGTAATTATAACCATACACAATACAGAATGTCAAATCTAGCTTAAACGTATCATACAAGCCTCTTAAGACTCTACCATGAAGTCCTCATAAACAACATGACACCAAAACTCAAATTCCAATAACAGAGCAAAAAACACTACTGCAAGGGAAGTATTCGAATACTTCCTTAAAAGTATTCAAATACTTTCAAGACAGTGGCTGATTCTTGGCTTCGGCCTGAGAAGTATTCAAATTCTTTTTATGAGCATTTGAATACTTATTGGACAGAAGCTAAAATACCATGTTTTGACAGCATTCAAAACCATGCTAATACCCTCCTTGGTTTCATACAACCTAATAAAATGGAACGACAACCAAAGGCCCAACAAACCTAGGTGCATTTATACGTTAACATATATTCCAAGTTATAACAAATGGAAATAACATTAAGTCCGTTACATGACATGTAATTGTACATATGTAAATCCATATACAAGTCCTTCAAATGAATACATATACATCATATATCTTTTGGCAAAATAATACTTAAGTTAACAACCTATACATATGTCTCTAACATATATACATAGGCATAATCAAAGAGGCATAGACATCTCCTATGATCTCAAATATAAAACATCACGTGGGACATGTAAGCATTCAAAATATAATCCCACAAGCATACAATATCACAACAATTTAGCTTGGCCTCGCACCCTATGATGCTCCTGCAACTCAATACCTGCACCTAAAATCCCATAATGCAGGGTGAGATATACATATATATCTAAGTAAGCCAGGGGTCTTTGGAGATTCCTCCACCCCAAGTTCACTTCAGCATAAAAGTAATAAATCATATGATACAACATATACATATCCATGTTATGCAAATAATGCTCATCCAAGACATCCCTCATGTCAACACACCTTCTCAAGAATGCTCATGATGCAATAACAATAAATCCTACTGGTTAGAGAACCTACACACTATGAATGATACAAGGAAACATCCTTGATACATACCAAGTGCAACACATAGCATACACATACATATATCAAAGGCATAATATCAAATCTATGCAATTACATATATCGCATAAACCACTACCCCTTCAAGGTACGGTGGAACAAGCACGAGATAAATCCCAAGGTCCGAAAGCTTACCTTCAGTAGCTTTCCAACCAAAATCCAAAGTATTCCATCACCAACTATAAGCAACACCTAAGCTTGATTCAATGAAAATTCAAGTGTCAATCTCCATTGCATGATCCAACAGTTTCTTGCTCTATATTCCACCACTTTAATCACTCATAGAATTCAATGACATCTAGCAATATCAATCACAAATAGCCAATTACTTGCATTGCAAGAAATCACAGTAAAACACTTGTGATTTTTGGGAAAAATGCAACCATTGTCCAAATGAGGATTTGATCTTATTTCTACTAATTATTTTAGTCCCTAAGCATACTTCCCAAAGGAACTAAGGATATACATTATCCTAACACCATCATCCATGAAAATATCCAAAATGGAAACCTAGAAATCAACATCATGGAAACTAGATTGAAATGAGATTTTCTTACCTCAAATGGATTCACAACCAAGCTAGGAGTAATCTTCAATCCTTGGATGAGATCCAACAAGTCTCATTTTCTCCTAATCACCACAAAATTGCCTCCCTTCCTTAGAGTTTTCTCTTCACACACTCACTTTCAAGGATATTTGAATTATAGGTTTTGTTTGTATTGAGTTTCTACACAACTTTAATGTTAACACTTTCTTGATTTAATGACTGCACAAGAAACTAGAAATCCAAGCTTTCTTCAATGGTGGGTCGGCTAAGGGAGAAGAGGGCGCACAAAGAAGAAGGAAACAAAATGGTTCAAAGTCATAACTTAGGACATTTTAGCTAAATATCAAATTTATTTAAAGTCAAAGCAACTTTAAGCGTAATCCCAATCATGTCCTTTCTCCAGCTTAATTCATCTAACTTGATTTTAGCCTTTCACTAAAATTATTTCATAATGTTCCATTCAATTATTTTTAAGTTTCGGGTAACTTTTTCCTACTAGTAATTTTACCCCAAAACTCACATTGTTCGACTTTTTCCAAAAATGTATTATTTTTACCTAATTAGACTGTCATAATTATGATTAATTCATTAATCATTCTGCAAATCCATTATTCACATGTTAGGGTTATTATAGTTGGCGATGATGTTCCAGCTGTAGGAGACCGACAACAAAATGGTTCCACTCTTAGTGTGTTATGCATAATATTTTCTAATTTTTTATTTTTTATTTCTATTTTATTTTTTTGATCATGTCCGTGAGTGAGGGAGAGCGAGAACCAACAAAATGGATTGCAATTGGAGGCGTGCACTGCAAAGATTAAAGCAAGAGAACATTTGTTTCCAAAAAATATATAATTGAAGAAAGAGAAGGAAGATAGATTCTTTGAACAAAGAGAGAGTGTAACACCCCGCAGTACTCCGGTTGTTAACATACATGATATTTAAAATTCACAACGGAAGATGTAACAGCCCGTGTTAACCCGGATTGTTAACATACTATCGTATTAAGCCACGCTTAATTAAAATGCGGAATAACTTTTTCTTTAATTCAATTATGACGTCATTAAACTTAACCAACTTGATTACTTAATTAATTTCATAAAAGTACTGCCTGTATGTAAATTGCAAGACAACTAACTGAATACCTCATATATAAATAATAAGTGAGTATCTAAAGCCACAGGACTACAACACGTAGCCTGGGTCAAAATCCTGATACTTTAATTACAACAGCGAATTAAAGACAATAACAATCATGTGGCATGGACAAGCCCCATGCTCACCAAATAAGGCAACAATGCCCAATAACAGTCTCAACATAACTTAACAGAAAACATAACACAGTCAAATAATCAGCAATCAACAACCAGCAGGTCAGCATATCATAACTATCAACTCAGCTCTGGCCTCCTGCCACCTGAGCCCTCAACATTACCTGATCCTGAAATAAGCGTCCCCAAACGTGGGGTGAGATCTCTAAACAAGAAATCTCAGTAAGACAAGGGGTCCTCAAGGATCTTCCACCCCAAGCTCACTTACATGTGTAATATAAGTTCAAAAACAGTATTTACAATATAAGTTCCAAAACTATGCGATGCAGCATTTAATCATGCCATGTGTGTTTATCAAATCTACTGGCCAGAGAAATGTAGGAATACGTCTATACCTACATGAGTACAAGGACACCGCCTGCACCTCACCCACAGCCTCACCATCTTGTATGTACTACATACTCAGGCTTACCGTATAGGTGGACACCACATGCATCTCATAAAAGCACATTGCATATAAATAGCTCAACAACATTTCCAAAACATTAAAGCATGTAACACAGCATGCATAAACCCATCCCCATGGGACATGGTGGAACAACAAAATGGCTAAACCGAGGACACGAAAGCTTACCTTGCAAGCTAGCTATCCAAGCCAAGAGTCCAACCACTCACAAGTCCAAAAACAGCAGTATCACAATCTGATATGGACCAATAATACATCAATATTTATGCATCACAAGCATACAACTTAAAGACTACGCCTTTCCTTTACGTTTTACGTCTTAAGGCTTCCATCAAAGCCATAAGCCCTTAATCATATGATTCTGACTTAGTTCATTAATTACAGAAGTTAAACTTCCTTAATCTAGGGTCCACAAACCCCCAATAGCTTACTGTTCATACAGCACAGCTACTGTTCTGCGAAAAACCCAGGATATCCGGATATCTCAAGTGACATATCCGGATATGCCATATCCGGATATCACACTGGCCATATCCGGATATGCCATATCCGAATACCCAGATCCCACATCCGAATATGGATATCCGGCCATATCCGGATATGCATATCCGGATACCATATCCGGATACTGATATCCGGATATCTATGACAAATATCCGGATATCTCACGACAGAATGCAGTTTCTGCATTTCGTGAATATCCATCCCAAAGATCCAACTTTTAACACATGTACACGTTAAAGCATGCATCTTTAAGCATATATAGGTTTACTTATGTGTTGGTTACATGTTAAACCCATTAACATGTCAAGATACCACCTTTAGGCCATAAAAACACATGATCAAGTTAAGGTGACTTACCCCAAAGCTTAGTCAGTAGTTCAAAGTGCCTTTGGAGCTCCCAATACTGCACACAAGTCCAGCACACCCAAGGACACGAAAATGCCACACCAAAGGTTGGTTCTTGGCACCAAAGGAGGCTTCTTGGAGTCTCTAATGGCATGAACAATGGCTCATAACCATGGAGACAACACCACAGCCCTCAAGCACTCCCTCAACAGCAACACCCTCAGAACACAAGACCACAACCTCCTTACAATGCACTCACTCAAGTGTTTTCATGGTAAAAGAGGAAGGATTTAAGCTAAAGGTGACAACTTGGTGGTTTCTCCCAAGCAAAATGGCCAAGGAAGAAGGAAGGCAAAGCTGCAGCCACCCAAACTCATGTTCAATATGGCATGCCTAGGGTTTTGTGCCTTAGTATGCCTATTTATAGGCAAAAGGCCACTTAACGCGCAGTATTAGCCTTAAAAGCAAGGTAAAAGATCTTGATCCCAAACTTCGGAATCTAGACCTAGACATTTTTCTAAGATTTTTCATATTTTTATTTTATTTTTCGGAGCACCTTTCCGGTACGCGCTTTTCCATAGCCAGTATCAGTTCTGGCATCAGATTACGTTATTTTGACTTGAAACTTGTTTTACAAGTCCTACATAATATTCTAGTAATTATCATGCATTCGTTATAATTTTCCGGGATACTTTTCCGGTACACATTTATACCGAGTAGCAGAACCGGTATCTGCGCTTTTCTTCCGAAAAGCGAATTTCAGCATTTTTACTCACTCAGTATAATTATCTAAGCCCAATATTAATTATTAAGGTCAATTATGGAATTATTTCCTAATTATCTTAATTAATTCAATAATTACCTTAATTAACGGTGCAGGTTCTTACAGAAGACTTTATTGAAAAGGAATAAAGCGTCTTATAAAAATACGAGTAAACTTTTTTCAAAACCTTTTATAAAAATATTTCTAGAAACGTTCACGTGAGATACTGCAAAAGTGTAAATCTAAACATACATCTACTAATTAATTCCATGAGCCAGTGTTAGTGGCCATTGACCATCAAGATATAACATCAAGTGTCATTCTTGACGGAGTCTCACGGACAGCATAACGGCAATATTTCAGATAACTGGGAACATGATCCCACACATACAGATAACCTAATTGATATAATAATTTAAATAGATAGCTTGCAAGTCCACACGGACTGCAATCTCCTCAATGGGTCAATACAATTAATAAGGCTCCGTGCCCAAATTAACTAAATACATGCATCAAGTCTATATTAATTCAAAGTATAAAAGCATCAGTAAATAATCCATGGCTCTAAGAATACTATCATGAGCCTAAATAAATACATACAATAATCTCCATAAAATAATTAAGCATGTTGACAAGTCTACATGCCAACATCAAATCTAAACATAATATAAAATCATCAGCTGCATCATCAACTACTCCAATGCGGGGGCCTTTCCCCTAGAAGCATCACCACTACTCTGGGTACCTGAAATGATATCCCCAAACGGGGTGAGATAACAACATCTTGTTAGCATATGGGTGTCCTAGAGACAATCTTTTGATTAAATAAAGGACACTAGATGTAGAACTTTGTTTGTCGCAAATAAATGAAAGCACTATTTATTCAGTTTCATATTGTGTATCGATATTACTGTTAATATTATATGAACAAACTGGATAAACCCCTTGGAATAGAACAGGTATCTCTTGAGTATCTGTGATGAGATCACGATCACGAGGATTCAATGATATTACATGTCTATTCCTAATTATATGTTCCTAGTCTAGAGACACTGAGTTTAGGGATCAGTGATCTCGAGTAAGACTAGTACGACTAAACTACTTGTATATGGATACAAGGTAAAGACCTCATGAGCTGCAGATATGGAGATATCTTAGCTAAAGTCGTGGGTGGACCTATAAGAGTATAGCTCGCACTGAACATACCCAAAAAGAGACTCTATGAGGAAATCTCACAGATAGTGTCATTAGAGTAATCTCTTTATGTTTGGGTATGTCTTTCCTTAGACTAGAAGTTATTACCTAGACTATGTTCTTGAAGGCATGTTTTGATTGTATGCCTCGTCTGCCTGAAACATGGAGACTCATAGGTATACTGTTGCGCGTGTCCTTAAAGGGCACATGGCTAGGGTAATAAGCTGAAGGAATTCGTCAAATCTCTGTGAGAGATTAGGTTATCTGTAAACCGGAGAAATCGAGATGACATTTGCAGGGACTCGGGAATCTATGCATAGTAAAAGAGATCATGAGATGATCTGCCTTTAGAGTCAATAAATTGAAGATTCCCTATTTCGAATAAAGCTTACCCTAAACCGCAGGGGTTGATACATTTCCTTACCCTAGGTTAATGGGAAGATAACCGAGACGAAGGGAAATACATACGGTAACCAAATATGTGCAATAGGATGATTAAGTCATTAATCTGACTAGTTCTGGGGCAACAAAGCATTGCTAGTGCTCTGTGTTGTCATTAATTGGGTTGTGGGCTTGTTGGGCCCAAGCCCAGTTATGTCAGAAGCTAAGTTGGACCTAATGGGTCACACACTAACACATTGTAGTCATAATGGACTATCTTTAAAGGTATTGGGCCTAATAATGATTGTTAGCCCAAGAAGCTGTTTGGAAGCCCACCTAAATGGGTGGGTGGTGCATGGAGCTTAGTAATGAGCTTGGATAGTCCAAGCCATTACTAATTAATTTAATTAGTTAAATTAATAATCAAATATTTGAATTTTGAATTTTGAATTTGAAATTTGAATTTTGAAATTTGAATTTGGAATTTGAATTTTGAAATTCGAATTTTGAATTTGAAATTTGAATTTGGAATTTAAATTTTGAAATTCGAATTTTGAATTTGAAATTTGAAATTTTGAATTTTGAATTTTGAATTTGAATGTTTGAACATTTGAATTCAAGTGTTTGAATTCAAATTTGAATTGGCTTTGAAAAGTTGTTTCATAACAAAAGGATAAGACAGGATCTTATTGGGACATATTCCTTGGATCAAGAAGCATATTTGGAGCACATCCTTGGGCTGTTTGGGGCGCACATTTGAGTGATAAGAATGTCATCTTATCACTTAAAACAAAGCTCCATTCAGATTTGGTGGTTGAGGGAATCAGTGGGTGAGTTGATTCAAATTTTAAATGCAACTACTCAATATATTTGGACCCCTTTTAGGGCTGAATTATGCGCATGAAAAGTATACTATATGATAGTTTATGAATTTAAGTTTAAATTATTTTGAACTTAATTTCATGAGGATAAGATTGGAGGTTGTTGGAAAAATTGGTTTTGCAACAGCTCCACCTTATCCTCCCCTGTTCCATGTGCAAATTTCAAATAAGTTTGAAAGTTGGTGTTCATTTTGAATGAATTAATTCTCTCCTCCTCTCATCAAGGTGTGCGCATATAACAGTGGTTCCTCACCTTAGGGTTTTGTTAAGAAAACCTAGCCTACTCTCCTTCATCTGATGCACCATTCTGTAGGGTAGTTCAACACACCTCTCCAAGCAGAATACCTAGCCTCCACCTTCACCACTTGTGCGCATAGCAAGCCTCACTGTGGTGTTCATCTGGTGGCTTTCAAGAAGGAGTTCTTGCATCATTGACGAACGGTGGTGTGGATCACCATTAGAGGGTTTGAACCCTTCAAGCCTGACATCTGATCTCCCTGACTGATCAGGCCAAAAATAAGGTAACATCATGCTGTCTTAAAGCATGAACCTATGTGTGCATGTATGTTTCCGCAATAAAAATTTTGTTTTTACACCTTACATGCATCGGCCTTCAAAGGCCAATTTACTTTCAAGTGGTATCAGAGCCCGGTTGCTTTACCATCGGCGGGTGATGGTACCTTTATTGTGAAAGGAGTTTTTCACGGTCAAAAATCTTTAAAGGGTTAAAGTTTAATTTCTGCATATGGATTTTGAATCACAAATCCTTTAAAGCGTTAAAGTTTTGTTTTTATGAACATGTAAATTTGATTATGTGTTCATAAAACATTATGCATCATGGTTTAGTTTCTTTTTCTTTATGAAGTTTTAAAAGGAACACCCTTTTTGAAAGGGTAGATTCGGCCATGGAGGGTACTAAGAGTACCTTGAATGATTTCTTATTTTTCTCCATGAATTGTGTCGTGTTTATATGCATGAAATTTTGTGACAAAATTTATCATATAGTCACCTATATGATTCGGCCATGAAGGAGTTTGTGGCTACATGCATGGTTTAATTTTGTTTTCTTTAAGAAAGAATTAACAAAATTTGAATTAAAATTGTTTTAAATTCGGCCAATTGAGAAATTTAAGATTATGAATCTTGATGTTATTTTGATGTTTAAATGTTAAATGTCAAAATATATGTGAAAATATTATGTGATAATATAATGTTTGTGTTTGCAAGTTTTGAACTTTTCAGGTACAAACAGGAAGGGGATGGTCATGGTGCCCGGATTTGAATTTTTGAATTTTAAATTAATGTGTAATCGCGCCCTTTAATTTACAAGTGTATTTGTAATTTAAATTTTGTAATTTTGTCCCTCCAAAGATGTTTTGGAGTTTCTTTAATTATGTGTAATTAGAGAAACAGGCTAGTGGCGTATAGACGACAAGCGGCCGTTGCTTAAAGAAGCAAAAAGGACAAAAGCGCGAGCACCATGGCTATCTCAATATAAACTGTTTATATGCATGTATGATTAGAACGTCTAGTATGCATGAATTGGGCAAACCGCGTTTTGTATGGTTATTATGTTTGTCCAATAGCGACTAGTGTATACAGATAGATGTTTGACATAGGTAACGACTAGCATGATAACTTACAATATGCGTTTGATGGGACCTAATTAACCCTAAAATAAAAGGAACCCTTAAAAGGAATAAATAATTAAGCATATGATTACCTCCCACCACCAATGCTACTCAAAACTCTTCTACATAGTGGTGCTCCACAACTCAGTTGGGACCCATTGTTTCGTTGAGCTAGAGTAGTGTTTGAAGTGTAAGACACTTAGGTAGCCGGTTTAATGCTTAACTAAGACATAAGTTGCAGGCACAGCCGGGCTTATGTGCTTAGGGTAATGGTGCTAGGTTGGTTGCATGAGATGCACCACTAAGTGACAAAGAGTTGTCAACCTAATGTTAAGAGAGGGTATGAGATACTGTTGATAAAGATCAAGCCTTTATTTAAATTAATCTTGTGGTCTCAGACGAAGGTTAAAATAAATAATTGCACTCTTAATCCCACTAAGGTAAAATCTAAAGTAGATTAACCCTAAGTCAAAAGGAAGGGTCATTGACTTAGATAAAATAGTGGGAGGGCCAAATTATTTCAAGTCTTTAATAATTTGCTTTTAACTACATAATCGTATATTAACTAAAACTATCTTTACATCTATTTCAGCTTATAGTATGACTAATCCACTGTCACTGCGTTCAATACTCGATACGAATAAACTGACCGGTTCAAATTTTATGGACTGGTATCGGAACCTAAGAATTGTTCTAAGGGCTGAAAAGATTGCCTACGTTTTAGATGCTGTAATACCCGTAGCTCCACGGGAAGGGGAAGAAGGGTTTGCGGAATTTGATTTCGTAACCCATCAACAACACTTGGATGACAATGTGATGGCAGTATGCATCATGTTGGCATCCATGTCGCCTGAACTGCAAAAGCAGCATGAGCATATGGATGCTCCCTCTATTATCGTACATCTCAAGGAGTTGTATGATATTAAAGGCAGGCATGAGAGGTATGAGGCCTCAAGAGAACTGTTCTCTTGTAGGATGACTGAGAGCATGTCTATTGGCAGCCATGTTCTCAAGATGATCGGGCTGATTGAGAAGCTAGGAAACCTAGGTTTCATCATGGATGCCGAGCTAAGTAATGACTTAGTCCTCACCTCACTTCCACCTTCCTTCAGTCAATTCATCATGAATTACAATATGCATGGGATGCAAGTGAGCTTGCCTGAGTTGTTAAGCATGTTAACAACAACTGAAGTGTCTATCAAGAAGGATAGGACACATGCTCTTTTGATTGGTGGGCCTAGCAAGGCCAAGGGAAAAGGTAAGGAGCCTGTAAAAGGTGACCCCCTTAAGCCCAAAGGAAAATCCAAGAAGAAGAAGGGCAAGAAGAAGGGTAAGAAGGCACCTAAGGACAAGGGTGATGCTGAGTGCTTCCATTGTGGCAAGAATGGCCACTGGAAGAGGAATTGTCCAGACTACCTGAACAATGTGAAGGACAAGAAGCATGGTGATGCTTCTGCCTCAGGTATTTTCATGATTGAGATAAATTATTCTTATGCTAATCCAACCTCATGGGTATTGGATACCGGATGTGGTTCTCATATCTGCAATATGTTGCAGGTACTTAGGAGCCCAAGGATATTGGATAGAAACGAGGTGGATCTCCGCGTTGGTAATGGAGTAAGGGTTGCTGCTCATTCAGTTGGAGATGCTGACCTTATTTTGCCTACGGGCCTTTTATTGCATTTGAATAATTGTCTTTATGTTCCGCATATTTCTAGAAACATTATTTCAATTTCTTGTTTAGAACAATATGGTTATACTTTCAGTATTAGGGATGATACTTTTTCTATCATTTTGAATGATATGGTGTATGGTACTGCTTCTTTAATAAATGGATTGTATGTGTTGGAAATGGGAAATGAAGTGCTCAATATAGATGTGAAACGACCTAGGACGGATAATCAATCTTATCTTTGGCACTGTAGACTAGGGCACATAAATGAAACAAGATTGTCTAGGATGCATAGAGATGGATACCTGGACTCCATGGATTTGGAATCCTATGGACAGTGTGAATCTTGTCTAGCTGGGAAAATGATTCGACAAAAGCCCAAAGGGCTTGAGAGTCATAGGGCTAGTGAGTTATTAGAACTCATTCATACTGATGTATGTGGCCCAATGTCTATTGAGGCTAGAGGTGGATATTCTTATTTCATTACCTTTACAGATGACAAATCAAGATTTGGGTATATATACCAAATGAGATATAAACCTGAAGCTTTTGAAAAGTTCAAAGAGTTTAGGAATGAAGTGGAGAAACAGCGTGGCAAGATGATTAAGACTTTACGATCAGATCGTGGTGGCGAATATTTGAGCCACGAGTTTCAGGATTATCTGAGAGAAAATGGAATTCTCTCACAACTTACCGCTCCTTACACACCACACAAAAACGGTGTCTCCGAAAGGAGAAACAGGACCTTGTTAGACATGGTTAGGTCTATGATGAGTGAGACTCAACTTCCAAAATCGTTTTGGGGATATGCCTTAGACACAGCGGCATACCTTCTAAATAGGGTACCGTCTAAATCTGTTCAGACCACACCATATGAGATATGGAGTGGTAAGAGACCCAACCTGAGTTACCTCAGGGTATGGGGATCACCAGCTTATGTCAAAGCGTTGACATCATACAAGCTTAGTGCTAAGAGTACTAAATGTCTATTTGTGGGGTATCCTAAAGGTACTAAGGGATACTACTTCTACTCCATGGAAGAACACAAAGTGTTTGTGTCAAAGAACGCTGAGTTCCTTGAGAAGGATTTGATCTCTCAAGGAGGCAGTGGGAGTAAGATTGATCTTGAAGAAGTGCAAGATACACAAGAACAGATTGAGGAACCCAAGTCTGCTCCGCAGGCGACGTTCTCCAATGGAGAAGTAAACACACAACTCCATAGATCTACGAGGGTCATCCATCCACCTGAGAGGTATGGGTTTGTGATTGAGAATCAGCAAACTGTTGAGGATGATGAACCAAGTAACTACGAGGAGGCAGTGAAAGATGTCGACTCCTCAAGATGGCTTGAAGCCATGGAATCTGAAATGGATTCGATGTATCAGAACAAGGTATGGACCTTGGTTCCTAAACCGCAAGGAATAGTTCCTATCGGTAATAAATGGGTCTTTAAAAGAAAGACTGATGCAGATGGCAACGTTCAGACCTACAAAGCTAGGTTGGTGGCGAAAGGGTATCGTCAAAGACAAGGAGTTGACTATGATGAAACTTTCTCACCAGTTGCCATGATCAAATCTATTAGGATCATGCTTGTAATAGCAGCATACCACGACTATGAAATTTGGCAAATGGATGTCAAGACCGCCTTCTTGAATGGGTTCTTGAAGGAGGAAGTGTACATGACACAACCTGAAGGCTTTGAAAGGAGCATATGGTATGCAAACTACAAAGGTCAATATATGGGCTAAAGCAAGCATCAAGGAGTTGGAATATACGTTTTGATGAAGTCGTTAAGAGTAACGGTTTTATCAAGAACGAGGATGAACCTTGTGTTTACAGAAAGGTTAGTGGGAGTAATGTCGTCTTCCTAGTGCTCTATGTAGATGACATATTGCTAATAGGAAATGACATCCCCACATTAAAAATAACGAAAGAGTGGCTTTCAGAAAACTTTACCATGAAGGATTTGGGAGAGGCAGCCTTTATACTTGGTATAAAGATCTATAGAGATAGATCCAAGAGGCTGCTGGGTTTATCTCAATCCACGTACGTTGACAAGATGCTAAAGAGGTTTAGCATGGAAGGGTCGAAAAGGGGTTTTCTTCCTGTCAGTCATGGGATACACCTATCAAGGGCTATGTGTCCTAAGTCACAGCCTGAGAAGGATCGCATGAGTGGAATTCCATACGCTTCGGCTATTGGATCCATCATGTATGCCATGATATGTACGAGACCAGATGTCTCATATGCTTTAAGCATTACGAGCAGATACCAGTCAGACCCTGGAGAGGGTCACTGGACGGCAGTCAAAACCATCCTTAAATACTTAAGAAGAACTAAGGATGCGTTTCTGGTCTATGGTGGGGTTAATGAGTTAATAGTGAAAGGGTTCACTGATGCCAGCTTTCAGAGTGACAAAGATGACTGCAAGTCACAGTCAGGATTCGTATTCACCTTAAACGGTGGGGCAGTGTCTTAGAAAAGTTCCAAGCAGGAGACAACAACAGATTCAACGACAGAGGCTGAATACATAACTGCTTCAGAAGCAGCTAAGGAGGCAGTGTGGATCAAGAAGTTCATAAATGAACTAAGGGTGGTTCCAAGCGTGGATGAGCCCATACAGTTGCTTTGCGACAACACAGGAGCCATTGCGCAGTCAAAGGAACCTAGGTCTCATCAAAGATCTAAACACGTGCTCCGCAGATATCATTTGATTAGAGAAATTATTGATAGGAGTGATGTAAAAATGGATTATGTTCCCACAGACGATAACCTGGCCGATTCTCTGACAAAGGCTGTTTCTCAGAGAAAACATGATAGTCATTATGAGGCTTTGGGCATACGACTTAGGTCTGATTGGCTCTAGGCCAAGTGGGAGCTTGTTAGCATATGGGTGTCCTAGAGACAATCTTTTGATTAAATAAAGGACACTAGATGTAGAACTTTGTTTGTCGCAAATAAATGAAAGCACTATTTATTCAGTTTCATATTGTGTATCGATGTTACTGTTAATATTATATGAACAAACTGGATAAACCCCTTGGAATAGAACAGGTATCTCTTGAGTATCTGTGATGAGATCACGATCATGAGGATTCAAGGATATTACATGTCTATTCCTAATTATATGTTCATAGTCTAGAGACACTGAGTTTGGGGATCAGTGATCTCGAGTAAGACTAGTACGACTTATCTACTTGTATATGGATACAAGGTAAAGACCTCATGAGCTGCAGATATGGAGATATCTTAGCTAAAGTCGTGGGTGGACCTATAAGAGTATAGCTCGCACTGAACAGACCCAAAAAGAGACTCTATGAGGAAATCTCACAGATAGTGTCATTATAGTAATCTCTTTATGTTTGGGTATGTCTTTCCTTAGACCAGAAGTTATTACCTAGACTGTGTTCTTGAAGGCATGTTTTGATTGTATGCCTCGTCTGCCTGAAACATGGAGACTCATAGGTATACTGTTGGGCGTGTCCTTAAAGGGCACAGGGCTAGGGTAATAAGCTGAAGGAATTCGTCAAATCTCTGTGAGAGATTAGGTTATCTGTAAACCGGAGAAATCGGGATGACATTTACAGGGACTCGGGAATCTATGCATAGTAAAAGAGATCATGAGATGATCTGCCTTTAGAGTCAGTAAATTGAAGATTCCCTATTTCGAATAAAGCTTACCCTAAACCGCAGGGGTTGATACATTTCCTTACCCTAGGTTAATGGGAAGATAACCGAGACGAAGGGAAATACATACGGTAACCAAATATGTGCAATAGGATGATCAAGTCATTAATCTGACTAGTTCTGGGGCAACAAACCATTGCTAGTGCTCTGTGTTGTCATTAATTGGGTTGTGGGCTTGTTGGGCCCAAGCCCAGTTATGTCAGAAGCTAAGTTGGACCTAATGGGTCACACACTAACACCTTGTAGTCATGATGGACTAGCTTTAAATGTATTGGGCCTAATAATGGTTGTTAGCCCAAGAAGTTGTTTGGAAGCCCACCTACATGGGTGGGTGGTGCATGGAGCTTAGTAATGTGTTTGGATAGTCCAAGCCATTACTAATTAATTTAATTAGTTAAATTAATAATCAAATATTTGAATTTCGAATTTTGAATTTGAAATTTGAATTTTGAAATTTGAATTTGGAATTTGAATTTTGAAATTTGAATTTTGAATTTGAAATTTGAAATTTGAAATTTTGAATTTTGAATTTGAAATTTTGAATTTTGAATTTTGAATTTTGAATTTGAATGTTTGAACATTTGAATTCAAGTGTTTGAATTCGAATTTGAATTGGCTTTGAAAAGTTGTTTCATAACAAAAGGATAAGATAGGATCTTATTGCGACATATTCCTTGGATCAAGAAGCATATTTGGAGCACATCCTTGGGCTGTTTGGGGCGCACATTTAAGTGATAAGAATGTCATCTTATCACTTAAAACAAAGCTCCATTCAGATTTGGTGGTTGAGGGAATCAGTGGGTGAGTTGATTCAAATTTTAAATGCAACTACTCAATATATTTGGACCCCTTTTAGGGCTGAATTATGCGCATGAAAAGTATACTATATGATAGTTTATGAATTTAAGTTTAAATTATTTTGAACTTAATTTCATGAGGATAAGATTGGAGGTTGTTGGCAAAATTGGTTTTGCAACAGCTCCACCTTATCCTCCCCTGTTCCATGCGCAAATTTCAAATAAGTTTGAAAGTTGGTTTTCATTTTGAATGAATTAATCCTCTCCTCCTCTCATCAAGGTGTGCGCATATAACAGTGGTTCCTCACCTTAGGGTTTTGTTAAGAAAACCTAGCCTACTTTCCTTCATCTGATGCACCATTCTATAGGGTAGTTCAACACACCTCTCCAAGCAGAATACCTAGCCTCCACCTTCACCACTTGTGCGCATAGCAAGCCTCACTGTGGTGTTCATCTGGTGGCTTTCAAGAAGGAGTTCTTGCATCATTGACGAACGGTGGTGTGGATCACCATTAGAGGGTTTGAACCCTTCAAGCCTGACATCTGATCTCCCTGACTGATCAGGCCAAAAACAAGGTAACATCATGCTGTCTTAAAGCATGAACCTATGTGTGCATGTATGTTTCCGCAGTAAAATTTTTGTTTTTACACCTTACATGCATCGGCCTTCAAAGGCCAGTTTACTTTCACATCTCAGTAAGCTCAAGGTTCATAGAGGACTGTACCAAAAAAAAAAAAAGGTTCATAGAGGATCCTCTAGTCCCTGAGCCCACTTCCTGCATGACAAGTCAGATATAAAGCATATAATACAAGCATACATCATAAACATAGCTTCATCATATCATCCTTGTGTAACCCCAGGGTCAAAGCCATAGACAGTTTACTCATGTGTGACTTCCAGGGTCAAGCCATAGACAGTCAACACAACCTCAGTATGAAATGGCTCCCAGAGTCAAGTCATAGGCAGCCTACATTCCATGATCACTGGCCAGGATCCTCATAACATATATCATCAGTGCATCCTCATAACATCAAGATCATATAACATCTATATGAATGTGAATGATTGCATATATACATCATACCATATACTCTCATACAGTACAACCATAATGCCCACCATCATGGTGGGGCCACAAGAGAGGGGAGTCAGCTAGAACTAGGAGCTTACCTCAGGGAGCTTAGCACAAGCCCACACTCTAATAGTATACGTATGCTCCAACAATATCCTCAAGTGCACGGTTCTCTAGGCACACCTAGAGTAGGAACCATTCATATCATTAATTACATATTAATTAATCAAGTCATATCCACGACTTAATTATTTAATAATTCCACTTTTCATACTCATATCATATGCCAATAATATGCCCATTACAAGTCTAGACCAATTATCACATAATTACGTATTTTAGTGCATTATTACAAGCTACCTAAATCTTTAATTAATTACATAACTTTGAATCACATGCGAGGCTCACTTAGGTAACTTAGATTATTTTCAAATCATCCAAGCCATATTTATGATTATTATAAGTTACTATGGTTCCCCTAAGCCCACTTAGCTTAAGTATCACTTTTACGGTTTTCTCATAATTGTACATGCTTATGTTCTCCAGTTACTGAGAGCGAATCACTTGTTATAAAATTCTCATCTTCTAGTATGTTAATCTAGACTCAATTACCTTTCCAAAAAGGTATCACATGCTTCATTTGGAGTTTTCTAGCTTCGGTTATCACCATTTGAAGTTGGACAAGCAAAGCTGTTTGCCAACTCCGAACAGTGCCCTAAACATCCTTTACCATTTTTGCGATTCTGAAAAATCTACTAAACCAATTGCTCTAAAATTTTATTCAGACAACTAGACACATTTATCTTTAATTCTACATATTATGAGCCTAATTTGAGTAATAATTTAGGGAGAAACAATTCATGGAAGTGTCAGCCATGTACAACGCCCCTGCACATGCCTCCCTGTGCAGTCCTCACTCAACCGAACATACAGAATGAAATACATCTTCAATTGATACCAAATTTTGACAACACATATATAACATCTCAATATTCAATTTGATATAAGGCACAACCCTATATGACCTTTGTGGAGGGAGATATGCTCTCCCCAATTTTTCCTAAAAACTGGTAACTTAGCCTTAAATGTGTTTACTTAACAAACCTTAATTACTTTTGATTATAAATCCTAATTCACATTAATTCTTGGATTTTTCTATTATTAAGTCACATTATGAAATATCATTAGTCCCATTATGTCATGATACTTAAATTTTACTAATTATTTAATTAGTGCACCTAAATCCTACTTTAGTCCAATTTTAGAGTTTAATCCTTAATTAGTGTATTATGCAAAGTTCACTTCACTTAACCACTAAATTAATATCCTAATGAGGTCTTAATATTAATTTTAACATAGTGACCCTACCTTAAGCCTACATGGCTGAATTGTATAGGTGTTAATATTAGTATTTTTAAGCCTATTTCTTAGTCATTTCATTAGTTAATTAAGTGCTACACTTAATTAGTCCACTAATCCATCATTTAATTAGATTTTAAACATAAAACCCTAATCATTCTATTTACGGCAGATTTGATTAAGTGGTATTATTAGGGTTCAAATCCATTCCTTAGTTATAATTAGTGTTCTTAAGATTAAAGGTTGCATTTTTAACCTTTCCCTTGGTTCCACCTATGATTATCCACACTTTAGACCATCAAGAGCCCATTTTTATCAAATTAAAACATCAACCCCATAGAAAACTAATGATGGCTGAATCATATAGGTGGATAGGAAAGCATTTTTGTCAACATTTCTCCAAGTAATCATGCTTACTTCTTCAAGTTAGCTATAAAGCTTCAAGCTTCCACTTTTCTCAAGCAAGGATGCATCTTTTCCACAAAGAACACACCTTTAAGAAAGACTCAAAGTTAGAACTCAAGAACACAACTCAAAGGTGGGATTTTTCAAGAAAAAGATTCAAGATACTAACTCTAAAACTCAACTAGACAAGAACTAAAGGAGTGTTCTTCAAAGAGAACTCAAAACATCATCTCTAAGGCTTGAACTTGTCAACACCATGGCTGTATGGAAGGAGAGTCACCACGAAATTTTGGTTTCTAGCAACAAAAATGGTATATTCTTGAAGAGGATGATGAGAGTAACAATTTTGATGAAGGAGGTTTGGTGATTTGGTGAGGTTTTGGAGATGAAATCTTAGAGAGAAGTTAGAGCAAAATTTGAAGTTTGAATTTTAGAGAGAGAAGTGAGAAGAGGGGGCTGATTCAGATCTGAAGTGGGAGGGGAAGGTGCCCTAATTAGGGTTGCCATGTCACTTAAGTGGCATTCGTCCTTTAGTGAGACCCGGTGTAATTTTTAACGGATCCGTCGTCAAATTTTTACCCGAAAACTCCCAAAGCTCTAACTTTAAGTACTTAACATTAACATTGTCTAATTATCATGTTCATAACTTAAAAATTTGATTAGTAGATCACAGATCCACTAACAGTTATTTAATTGCACTATAGTCTTTACCGGTGTTCTTAACTGTACCCGGATTTCGTAATCGTCTTAACTTTAACATTTTTGGTCTAATTATGACTTGTTAGGTATATATTGGTCTTTATTTCCATTTTCTCATCTTTTTCCCGTTTCGGGATTCTACCGGCTGCTGCCACAACAGTATAAAATACCCGACAAAATTGACTTTTCAAAAATACCCCAATATGGGTATCAATCTTCATCAAATCATATCCTAACCTCATTCATGATGTTTATATCTCTAACTATAATTTGCTCTCTTGAAGCTATTCTACTGACTGTTACTGCGTCAGCAGTCAAAAATAACAGATAAGAACCCAACTGTTCAGAATACCCTCAATATAGGTATCAAACTTCATCAAATCTTATGCTTACATCATTTATGATATTCATATCATTAGGATAGCTCTCTAACTTAAATTCACTGTACTGGAGCTATTCTACGGTCTATTACTGTGTCAGCAGTCAAACACCGAAAGTAAACTGGCCTTTGAAGGCCGATGCATGTAAGGGGTAAAACAAAAATTTTACTGCGGAACATACATGCACACATAGGTTCATGCTTTAAGACAGCATGATGTTACCTTGTTTTTGGCCTGATCAGTCAGGGAGATCAGATGTCAGGCTTGAAGGGTTCAAACCCTCTAATGGTGATCCACACCACCGTTCGTCAATGATGCAAGAACCCTTTCTTGAAAGCCACTAGATGAACACCACAGTGAGGCTTGCTATGCGCACAAGTGATGAAGGTGGAGGCTAGGTATTCTGTTTGGAAAGGTGTAGTGAGCTACCCTACAGAATGGTGCATAGATGGAGGAGAGTTGGCTAGGTTTTCTCAAAACCCTAAGGTGAGGAACAAGTCATGCGCACACTTGGAGAGGGGGAGGGATTTAAATCATTCAAAATGAAAACAAAATTTCAAAATCATTTGAAATTTGCGCATGGATTAGGGAGGATAAGGTGGAGCTGTTGCAAAACAAATTTTGCCAACAACCTCCAATCTTATCCACATGAAATTAAGTTCAAAATAATTTAAACTTAAATTCATAAACTATCATATAGTATATACTTTTCATGCGCATAATTCAGCCCTAGAAAGGGTCCAAATATATTGAGTAGTTGCATTCAAAATTTGAATCAACTCACCCACTGATTCCCTCAACCACCAAATCTGAATGGAGGTTTGTTTTAAGTGATAAGATGACATTCTTATCACCTAAAACTTGCGCACCAAATAGCCAAGGAAGTGCCTCCAAAGATGCTTCTTGATCCAAGGAATATGCTCCAATAAGATCCTGTCTTATCCTTTTGTTATGAAACAACTTTTCAAAACCAATTCAAATTCGAATTCAAACACTTGAATTCAAACGTTCAAACATTCAAATTCAAAATTCAAAATTCAAAATTTCAAATTTCAAATTCAAAATTCGAATTTCAAAATTCAAATCCAAATTCAAATTTCAAAATTCAAATTTCAAATTTCAAATTTCAAATTCAAAATTCGAATTTCGAAATTCAAATTCTAAATTCAAATTTCAAAATTCAAATTCAAAATTCGAAATTCAAATATTTGATTATTAATTTAACTAATTAAATTAATTAGTAATGGCTTGGACTATCCAAGCCCATTACTAAACTCCATGCACCACCCACCCATTTAGGTGGGCTTCCAAACAGCTTCTTGGGCTAACAACCATTATTAGGCCCAATACCTTTAAAGCTAGTCCATCATGACTACAAGGTGTTAGTGTGTGACCCATTAGGTCCAACTTAGCTTCTGACATAACTGGGCTTGGGCCCAACAAGCCCATAACCCAATTAATGACAACACAGAGCACTAGCAATGCTTTGTTGACCCAGAACTAGTCAGATTAATGACTTGATCAACCTATTGCACATATTTGGTTACCGTATGTATTTCCCTTCGTCTCGGTTATCTTCCCATTAACCTAGGGTAAGGAAATGTATCAACCCCTGCGGTTTAGGGTAAGCTTTATTCGAAATAGGGAATCTTCAATTTACTGACTCTAAAGGCAGATCATCTCATGATCTCATTTACTATGCATAGATTCCCGAGTCCCTGTAAATGTCATCCCGAATTCTCCGGTTTACAGATAACCTAACCTCTCACAGAGATTTGATGAATTCCTTCAGCTTATTACCCTAGCCCTGTGCCCTTTAAGGACACGCCCAACAGTATACCTATGAGTCTCCATGTTTCAGGCAGACGAGGCATACAATCAAAACATGCCTTCAAGAACACAGTCTAGGTAATAACTTCTGGTCTAAGGAAAGACATACCCAAACATAAAGAGATTACTCTAATGTCACTATCTGTGAGATTTCCTCATAGAGTCTCTTTTGGGTCTGTTCAGTGCGAGCTATACTCTTATAGGTCCACCCACGACTTTAGCTAAGATATCTCCATATCTGCAGCTCATAAGGTCTTTACCTTGTATCCATATACAAGTAGATAAGTCGTACTAGTCTTTACTCGAGATCACTGATCCCCAAACTCAGTGTCTCTAGACTAGGAACATATAATTAGGAATAGACATGCAATATCCTTGAATCCTCATGATCGTGATCTCATCACAGATACTCAAGAGATACCTGTTCTATTCCAAGGGGTTTATCCAGTTCGTTCATATAATATTAACAGTAATATCGAGACACAATATGAAACTGAATAAATAGTGCTTTCATTTATTTGCGACAAACAAAGTTCTACATCTAGTGTCCTTTATTTAATCAAAAGATTGTCTCTAGGACACCCATATGCTAACAAGCTCCTACTTGGCCTAGAGCCAATCAGACCTAAGTCGTATGCCCAAAGCCTCATAATGACTATCATGTTTTCTCTGAGAAACAGCCTTTGTCAGAGAATCGGCCAGGTTATCGTCTGTGGGAACATAATCCATTTTTACATCATTCCTATCAATGATTTCTCTAATCAAATGATATCTGCGGAGCACGTGTTTAGATCTTTGACGAGACCTAGGTTCCTTTGACTGCGCAATGGCTCCTGTGTTGTCGCAAAGCAACTGTATGGGCTCATCCACGCTTGGAACCACCCTTAGTTCATTTATGAACTTCTTGATCCACACTGCCTCCTTAGCTGCTTCTGAAGCAGCTATGTATTCAGCCTCTGTCGTTGAATCTGCTGTTGTCTCCTGCTTGGAACTTTTCCAAGACACTGCCCCACCATTTAAGGTGAATACGAATCCTGACTGTGACTTGCAGTCATCTTTGTCATTCTGAAAGCTGGCATCAGTGAACCCTTTCACTGTTAACTCATTAACCCCACCATAGACCAGAAACGCATCCTTAGTTCTTCTTAAGTATATAAGGATGGTTTTGACTGCTGTCCAGTGACCCTCTCCAGGGTCTGACTGGTATCTGCTCGTAATGCTTAAAGCATATGAGACATCTGGTCTCGTACATATCATGGCATACATGATGGATCCAATAGCCGAAGCGTATGGAATTCCACTCATGCGATCCTTCTCAGGCTGTGACTTAGGACACATAGCCCTTGATAGGTGTACCCCATGACTGACAGGAAGAAAACCCCTTTTCGACCCTTCCATGCTAAACCTCTTTAGCATCTTGTCAACGTACGTGGATTGAGATAAACCCAGCAGCCTCTTGGATCTATCTCTATAGATCTTTATACCAAGTATAAAGGATGCCTCTCCCAAATCCTTCATGGTAAAGTTTTCTGAAAGCCACTCTTTCGTTATTTTTAATGTGGGGATGTCATTTCCTATTAGCAATATGTCATCTACATAGAGACTAGGAAGACGACATTACTCCCACTAACCTTTCTGTAAACACAAGGTTCATCCTCGTTCTTGATAAAACCGTTACTCTTAACGACTTCATCAAAACGTATATTCCAACTCCTTGATGCTTGCTTTAGCCCATATATTGACCTTTGTAGTTTGCATACCATATGCTCCTGATCTTTGTTTTCAAAGCCTTCAGGTTGTGTCATGTACACTTCCTCCTTCAAGAACCCATTCAAGAAGGCGGTCTTGACATCCATTTGCCAAATTTCATAGTCGTGGTATGCTGCTATTGCAAGCATGATCCTAATAGATTTGATCATGGAAACTGGTGAGAAAGTTTCATCATAGTCAACTCCTTGTCTTTGACGATACCCTTTCGCCACCAACCTAGCTTTATAGGTCTGAACGTTGCCATCTGCATCAGTCTTTCTTTTACAGACCCATTTATTACCGACAGGAACTATTCCTTGCGGTTTAGGAACCAAGGTCCATACCTTGTTCTGATACATCGAATCCATTTCAGATTCCATGGCTTCAAGCCATCTTGAGGAGTCAACATCTTTGACCGCCTCTTCGTAGATACTTGGTTCATCATCCTCAACAGTTTGCTGATTCTCAATCATAAACCCGTACCTTTCAGGTGGATGGATGACCCTCATAGATCTACGGAGTTGTGTGTTTACTTCTCCATTGGAGAACGTCGCCTGCGGAGCAGACTCGGGTTCCTCAATCTGTTCTTGTGGATCTTGCACTTCTTCAAGATCAATCTTACTCCCACTGCCTCCTTGAGAGATCAAATCCTTCTCAAGGAACTCAACATTCTTTGACACAAACACTTTGTGTTCTTCCATGGAGTAGAAGTAGTATCCCTTAGTACCTTTAGGATACCCCACAAATAGACATTTAGTACTCTTAGCACTAAGCTTGTCTGATGTCAACGCTTTGACATAAGCTGGCGATCCCCATACCCTGAGGTAACTCAGGTTGGGTCTCTTACCACTCCATATCTCATATGGTGTGGTCTGAACAGATTTAGACGGTACCCTATTTAGAAGGTATTCCGCTGTATCTAAGGCATATCCCCAAAACGATTTTGGAAGTTGAGTCTCACTCATCATAGACCTAACCATGTCTAACAAGGTCCTGTTTCTCCTTTCGGAGACACCGTTTTGGTGTGGTGTGTAAGGAGCGGTAAATTGTGAGAGAATTCCATTTTCTCTCAGATAACCCTGAAACTCGTGGCTCAAATATTCACCACCACGATCTGATCGTAATGTCTTAATAATCTTGTCACGTTGTTTCTCCACTTCATTCCTAAACTCTTTGAATGTTTCAAACGCTTCAGATTTATATCTCATTAGGTATATATACCCAAATCTTGATTTGTCATCTGTAAAGGTAATGAAATAAGAATATCCACCTCTAGCCTCAATAGACATTGGGCCACATACATCAGTATGAATGAGTTCTAATAACTCACTAGCCCTATGACTCTCAAGCCCTTTGGGCTTTTGTTGAATCATTTTCCCAGCTAGACAAGATTCACACTGTCCATAGGATTCCAAATCCATGGAGTCCAGGTATCCATCTCTATGCATCCTAGACAATCTTGTTTCATTTATGTGCCCTAGTCTACAGTGCCAAAGATAAGATTGATTATCCGTCCTAGGTCGTTTCACATCTACATTGAGCACTTCATTTCCCATTTCCAACACATACAATCCATTTATTAAAGAAGCAGTACCGTAAACCATATCATTCAAAATGATAGAAAAAGTATCATCCCTAATACTGAAAGTATAACCATCTTGTTCTAAACAAGAAATTGAAATAATATTTCTAGAAATATGCGGAACATAAAGACAATTATTCAAATGCAATAAAAGGCCCGTAGGCAAAATAAGGTCAACATCTCCAACTGAATGAGCAGCAACTCTTGCTCCATTACCAACGCGGAGATCCACCTCGTTTCTATCCAATCTCCTTGGGCTCCTAAGTACCTGCAACATATTGCAGATATGAGAACCGCATCCGGTATCCAATACCCATGATGATGGATTAGCATAAGAATAATTTATCTCAATCATGAAAATACCTGAGGCAGAAGCATCACCATGCTTCTTGTCCTTCACATTGTTCAGGTAGTCTGGACAATTCCTCTTCCAGTGGCCTTTCTTGCCACAATGGAAGCACTCAGCATCACCCTTGTCCTTAGGTGCCTTCTTACCCTTCTTCTTGCCCTTCTTCTTCTTGGATTTCGCTTTGGGCTTAAGGGGGTCACCTTTTGCAGGCTCCTTACCCTTTCCCTTGGCCTTGCTAGGCCCACCAATCAAAAGAGCCTGTGTCCTATCCTTCTTGATAGACACTTCAGCTGTTGTTAACATGCTTAACAACTCAGGCAAGCTCACTTGCATCCCATGCATATTGTAATTCATGATGAATTGACTGAAGGAAGGTGGAAGTGAGGTGAGGACTAAGTCATTACTTAGCTCGACATCCATGATGAAGCCTAGGTTTCCTAGCTTCTCAATCAGCCCGATCATCTTGAGAACATGGCTGGCAACAGACATGCTCTCAGTCATCCTACAAGAGAACAGTTCTCTTGAGGCCTCATACCTCTCATGCCTGCCTTTAATATCATACAACTCCTTGAGATGTACGATAATAGAGGGAACATCCATATGCTCATGCTGCTTTTGCAGTTCAGGCGACATGGATGCCAACATGATGCATACTGCCATCACATTGTCATCCAAGTGCTGTTGATGGGTTACAAAATCAAATTCCGCAAACCCTTCTTCCCCTTCCCGTGGAGCTACGGGTATTACAGCATCTAAAACGTAGGCAATCTTTTCGGCCCTTAGAACTATTCTTAGGTTCCGATACCAGTCCATAAAATTTGAACCGGTAAGTTTATTCGTATCGAGTATTGAACGCAGTGACAGTGGATTAGTCATACTATAAGCTGAAAAGGATGTAAAGAGAGTTTTAGTTAATATACGGTTATGTAGTTAAAAGCAAATTATTAAAGACTTGAAATAATTTGCCCTTCCCACTATTTTATCTAAGTCAATGACCCTTCCTTTTGACTTAGGGTTAATCTACTTTAGATTTTACCTTAGTGGGATTAAGAGTGCGATTATTTATTTTAATCTCTGTCTGAGACCGCAAGATTAATTTAAATAAAGGGTTGATCTTTATCAACAGTATCTCATACCCTCTCTTAACATTAGGTTGACAACTCTTTGTCACTTAGTGGTGCATCTCATGCAACCAACCTAGCACCATTACCCTAAGCACATAAGCCCGGCTGTGCCTGCAACTTATGTCTTAGTTAAGCATTAAACCAGCACCCTAAGTGTCTTATACTTCAAACACTACTCTAGCCCAACGAAATAGTGGGTTCCAACTGAGTTGTGGAGCACCACTATGTAGAAGAGTTTTGAGTAGCATTGGTGGTGGGAGGTAATCATATGCTTAATTATTTATTTCTTTTAAGGGTTCCTTTTATCTTGGGTTAATTAGGTCCCATCAAACGCATATTGTAAGTTATCATGCTAGTCGTTACCTATGTCAAACATCTATCGGTATACACTAGCCGCTATTGGACAAACATAATAACCATACAAAATGCGGTTTGCCCAATTCATGCATACTAGACGTTCTAATCATACATGCATATAAACAGATTATATTGAGACAGCCATGGTGCTCGCGCTTTTGTCCTTTTTGCTTCTTTAAGCAACGGCCGCTTGTCGTCTATACGCCACTAGCCTATTTCTCTAATTACAAATAATTAAAGAAACTCCATAACATTTTGGAGGGACAAAATTACAAAATTTAAATTACAAATACACTTGTAAATTAAAATGCGCGATTACACATTAATTTAAAATTCAAAAAAAATTCAAATCCGGGCACCATGACCATCCCCTTCCTGTTTGTACCTGAAAAGTTCAAAACTTGCAAACACAAACATTATATTATCACATAACATTTTCACATGTATTTTGACATTTAACATTTAAACATCAAAATAACATCAAGATTCATAATCTTAAATTTCTCATTGGCCGAATTTAAAAACAATTTCAATTCAAATTTTGTTAATTCTTTCTTAAAGAAAACAAAATTAAACCATGCATGTAGCCATAAACCCCTACATGGCCGAATCATATAGGTGACTATATGATAAATTTTGTCACAAAATTTCATGCATATAAACATGACACAATTCATGAGAAAAATAAGAAATCATTCAAGGTACTCTTAGTACCCTCCATGGCCGAATCTACCCTTTCAAAAAGGGTGTTCCTTTTAAAACTTTCATAAAGAAAAAGAAACTAAACCATGATGCATAATGTTTTATGAACACAGAATCAAATTTACATGTTCATAAAAACAAAAACTTTAACACTTTAAAGGATTTGTGATTCAAAATCCATATGCAGAATTTAAACTTTAACCCTTTAAAGATTTTTGACCGTGAAAAACTCTTTTCACAAACAAGGTACCATCACCCGTCGATGGTAAAGCAACCGGGCTCTGATACCACTTGAAAGTAAACTGGCCTTTGAAGGCCGATGCATGTAAGGGGTAAAACAAAAATTTTACTGCGGAACATACATGCACACATAGGTTCATGCTTTAAGACAGCATGATGTTACCTTGTTTTTGGCCTGATCAGTCAGGGAGATCAGATGTCAGGCTTGAAGGGTTCAAACCCTCTAATGGTGATCCACACCACCGTTCGTCAATGATGCAAGAACCCTTTCTTGAAAGCCACCAGATGAACACCACAGTGAGGCTTGCTATGCGCACAAGTGGTGAAGGTGGAGGCTAGGTATTCTGTTTGGAAAGGTGTAGTGAGCTACCCTACAGAATGGTGCATAGATGGAGGAGAGTTGGCTAGGTTTTCTCAAAACCCTAAGGTGAGGAACAAGTCATGCGCACACTTGGAGAGGGGGAGGGATTTAAATCATTCAAAATGAAAACAAAATTTCAAAATCATTTGAAATTTGCGCATGGATTAGGGAGGATAAGGTGGAGCTGTTGCAAAACAAATTTTGCCAACAACCTCCAATCTTATCCACATGAAATTAAGTTCAAAATAATTTAAACTTAAATTCATAAACTATCATATAGTATATACTTTTCATGCGCATAATTCAGCCCTAGAAAGGGTCCAAATATATTGAGTAGTTGCATTCAAAATTTGAATCAACTCACCCACTGATTCCCTCAACCACCAAATCTGAATGGAGGTTTGTTTTAAGTGATAAGATGACATTCTTATCACCTAAAACTTGCGCACCAAACAGCCAAGGAAATGCCTCCAAAGATGCTTCTTGATCCAAGGAATATGCTCCAATAAGATCCTGTCTTATCCTTTTGTTATGAAACAACTTTTCAAAACCAATTCAAATTCGAATTCAAACACTTGAATTCAAACGTTCAAACATTCAAATTCAAAATTCAAAATTCAAAATTTCAAATTTCAAATTCAAAATTCGAATTTCAAAATTCAAATCCAAATTCAAATTTCAAAATTCAAATTTCAAATTTCAAATTTCAAATTCAAAATTCGAATTTCGAAATTCAAATTCTAAATTCAAATTTCAAAATTCAAATTTCAAATTCAAAATTCGAAATTCAAATATTTGATTATTAATTTAACTAATTAAATTAATTAGTAATGGCTTGGACTATCCAAGCCCATTACTAAACTCCATGCACCACCCACCCATTTAGGTGGGCTTCCAAACAGCTTCTTGGGCTAACAACCATTATTAGGCCCAATACCTTTAAAGCTAGTCCATCATGACTACAAGGTGTTAGTGTGTGACCCATTAGGTCCAACTTAGCTTCTGACATAACTGGGCTTGGGCCCAACAAGCCCATAACCCAATTAATGACAACACAGAGCACTAGCAATGCTTTGTTGACCCAGAACTAGTCAGATTAATGACTTGATCAACCTATTGCACATATTTGGTTACCGTATGTATTTCCCTTCGTCTCGGTTATCTTCCCATTAACCTAGGGTAAGGAAATGTATCAACCCCTGCGGTTTAGGGTAAGCTTTATTCGAAATAGGGAATCTTCAATTTACTGACTCTAAAGGCAGATCATCTCATGATCTCTTTTACTATGCATAGATTCCCGAGTCCCTGTAAATGTCATCCCGATTTCTCCGGTTTACAGATAACCTAACCTCTCACAGAGATTTGACGAATTCCTTCAGCTTATTACCCTAGCCCTGTGCCCTTTAAGGACACGCCCAACAGTATACCTATGAGTCTCCATGTTTCAGGCAGACGAGGCATACAATCAAAACATGCCTTCAAGAACACAGTCTAGGTAATAACTTCTGGTCTAAGGAAAGACATACCCAAACATAAAGAGATTACTCTAATGACACTATCTGTGAGATTTCCTCATAGAGTCTCTTTTGGGTCTGTTCAGTGCGAGCTATACTCTTATAGGTCCACCCACGACTTTAGCTAAGATATCTCCATATCTGCAGCTCATGAGGTCTTTACCTTGTATCCATATACAAGTAGATAAGTCGTACTAGTCTTTACTCGAGATCACTGATCCCCAAACTCAGTGTCTCTAGACTAGGAACATATAATTAGGAATAGACATGCAATATCCTTGAATCCTCATGATCGTGATCTCATCACAGATACTCAAGAGATACCTGTTCTATTCCAAGGGGTTTATCCAGTTCGTTCATATAATATTAACAGTAATATCGAGACACAATATGAAACTGAATAAATAGTGCTTTCATTTATTTGCGACAAACAAAGTTCTACATCTAGTGTCCTTTATTTAATCAAAAGATTGTCTCTAGGACACCCATATGCTAACAAACACAACAGATGAAAGTTCACCTGACTGAAATACCCTAAATATAGGTATCCAAATTCTTAGAATTTCATTCTCATTCTATTTATGACCATAAGGTCCTCATCGTAACTCTCTAATTTAAAAGTCATATAATTAGGGTTATTATATTCACCACACCTTTTAAAAAGATTTTGTCCTCAAAATCGGATCATACCTGATATCAAAATCGGGATGACGCCAGAGAATATCATCCTCCAGCTCCCATGTGGCATCCTCAGGTGTCAATCCCTCCCTTTGAATCTTGATCATGGGAATAACTCTATTTCGAAAGTCATTTCTCATCTCGAGCAAGAACTTTAGAAGGTCCAACAATGAACTTCAAATCCTTCTTAACCTCTATGTCATCAGGCTGTACAATATGTGAATCATCAGATATATATCTGCGAAGCTGACTCACATGGAAGACGTCATGTAAATTTGCCAAGTTGGGAGGTAGAGCAAGTTGATACGCCACCGGTCCGACCCTCTTTATTATCTGGTAGGGCCCAATGAACCGCAGACTCAACTTTCTCACTCCCAAGGCACGCCCAACACCTGTAGTGGGTGATAATCGAATGAATACATGATCCCCTTCAAAAAACTCGAGGGGTGTGTGTTTGGCATCGTAGTAACTCTTCTGACGGTCTTGGGCTTTCTTCAGCCTATCTCTAATCATCTCAATCTGCTTCGTGCTCTCTTGGACCAAGTCTGGCCCCATTAACTGTCTCTCTCCAATCTCCGTCCAACAAGTAGGTGCTCTACATGTACGGCCGTACAAGGCCTCATAAGGGGCCATGCCCAAACTGGCATGATAACTGTTGTTGTAGGAGAACTCAACCAGTGGCAGGTACTTATCCCAAGCATTACCCTGCTCTAACACACATGCTCTCAACATGTCCTCTAATGTCTGAATGGTCCTCTCTGTCTGACCATCTGTCTGTGGGTGATATGCTGTACTCAATCTCAATTGAGTACCAAAGGCCTCATGCAATGCTTCCCAGAAGCGTGAAGTAAACTTCGGATCCCGATCACTGACTATGCTTACGGGAATGCCATGAAGCTTCACAATCTCTCTGACATATAGTCTGGCTAACTGCTCTGTGGAGAAAGTCATCTTGACTGGAATGAAATGGGCGGATTTGGTCAACCTATCAACCACCACCCATATGGAATCAAATCCAGCCTGGCTTCTTGGTAATCCAACAACAAAGTCAATGGATATACTCGTCCACTTCCACTCCGGAATATCTAATGGCTGTAACAAACCAGAAGGCTTCTGATGCTCAATTTTTACTTTATGACAAATAAGGCAATTATTCACAAACTGGGCTATGTCTTTCTTCATCCCAGACCACCAAAAATTTTGTTTTAAATCTTGGTACATCTTAGTTGCACCCGGGTGAATGGTGTACTTACTCATATGGCCCTCTGTTAACACTTCTTCTACCATTAGCCCCTTTGGGACAATTAACCGATCTTTACAGTATTTCACATGAGAAGCATCGGTGAATACAAAATCTTGCTCTTACATCATTTGGATCCCTTCGTCAAGCACTTGGGTCGCTTTAACTTTTTCCATTAACGAATTTCGGACTTCGACCATAGTCATGAAATATGAAGTCTCAAATGGTGTCACAGAAATTCGCAAATCCCTGAACTCCTCAATCAAATCATACTCTGCAATCATCATGCTAGCCACACCCGTGGTCTTTCTACTCAAGGCATCAGCCACTACATTCGCCTTTCCAGGGTGATACTGAAGGTCAAACTCATAGTCCTTCAGGAATTCCATCCATCTCCTTTGTCTCATATTAAGCTCCTTTTGATCGAATAGATACTTCAAGCTTTTGTGATCACTAAAAACTGTGAAGGTAGCACCATACAAGAAGTGTCTCCATATTTTCAATGCAAAAACCACGGCCGCTAACTCAAGATCATGAGTAGGTAATTCTCTTCATGTGGTCTCAACTGTCTAGAAGCATAGGCCACTACCTTTCGCTTCTGCATCAACACGCACTCTAATCCATACTTGGATGCATCACAATAGATCTCAAATCACTTCTCTAGACCAGGAAGAATCAGAACCGGTGCGATAGTCAACTTATCTTTCAATTCTTGAAAACTCACATCACACCCAAAGGTCTATGCAAATGGCACCCCTTTTCGGGTCAACCTAGTCAATGGCAAGGGGATTCTGGAGAATCCATTAATAAACCGCCTGTAGTATCCGACTAAACCCAGAAAACTCCGGATCTCAGTAACACTCTTGGGTCTCTCCCAAAGCACAACTTCAATTTTACTCGGATCAATAGCCACTCCTGTAGATGAGATGACGTGTCCAAGAAACTGGATCTCATGTAACCAAAACTCACACTTGGATGGTTTGGCATATAACTGATGCTCCCTTAAAATCTGTAGAACTATCTTCAAATGCTCTGCATGTTCTTCCTTACTTTTGGAGTAGATAAGATTATCATCAATGAATACCACAACAAACTGATCTAAATGTTGTTTGAAAATTCGGTTCATATAACTCATGAACACGTCTGGGGCATTAGTAAGCCCAAATGGGATCACTAGATACTCATAGTGCCCATATCTGGATCAAAAAGCCATCTTCGGAATATCCTCTGCTTTTACCCGGATCTATTGATATCCAGGAACGAAGATCAATCTTCGAGAACACTGAAGCACCCCTGAGCTGATCCAAGAGATCGTCAATGCGTGGTAGAGGATACTTGTTCTTTACTGTCACCTTGTTTAACTGTCGATAATCAGTGCACAACCTCATAGTCCCATCCTTCTTCTTCACGAAGATGACTGGTGTACCCCAAGGAGATACACTCGGTCTGATAAAGTTCTTGTTGGACAATTCTTTTAACTGTTTCTTCACCTCTGCTATCTCTACTGGTGATATCCGGTATGGAACCAATGAGATAGGCCCCACACCAGGTACTAAGTCAATAGAGAATTCAATCTCCCTCTCAGGTGAAAAATGAGGAATTTCTTCCGGAAATACATCTTCAAACTCGCATACAACCGGAATATTAGCAGTAGGTTCTTTGGAGTCTCCTACGAGTCCTCCCAGGATAATGTATCCTGCATCTCCCTCATATAGAGCCTTATTTAATTTATGTGCCGTCAAGTACAAACTATCCGACTTTTCTCCTTTTGCAGCAAAGAAAACCCTTATGCTACAACAATCTAGCATCACACTATATCGGACCAGCCAATCCATACCCAAGATAATGTGTAGATTCATGCCCTCAAGCACTATCAAATCCACTATATACTCTTCTTTATCAAATATGAATATGACTTCTTTGCATTTCAAAGAAGTAGAGACAATATCTTCGTTGGCAATCTTCACTACCATGGGAGGCGTGAACTCATGAATGGGCAAATGTAACCCATTTACAACAAATTCAGATATGAAGGAGTGGGTAGCTCCCGAATCAAACATCGCATCAAAAGCATATCCTCTGATAAGAATAATACCCCAGATAAGGTTTGAAGACCTCTCTGCCTCCTGTTGTGTCACTGCATATACCCTAGCACTAGTGGGCGCCATAGGCTCCTCTATGGCTCTCTGAGTAGGCATAGACTGAATAGGGATCGCCTGAATGGCTGCAACTTGCCCCGTCTTCTTAGGGCATTCTCTAGAATAGTGCCATGCCAGAC
>JAVKPL010008203.1:0-11198 GCA_032173675.1 Gastrolobium villosum | reverse complement strand
TCCAAAATCTTCAACGAAATCCATTTTTCGTCGAAAATTTAATAAAATCAATTTCTTTTGTATTTATTTTATTCATCCATTTTCGACGGAATTCATTTTCCGTCAAAAATCTTCAACGAAATCCATTTTTCGTCGAAAAATTAATAAAATCAATTTCTTTTGTATTTATTTTATTCATCCATTTTCAACGGAATTCATTTTCCGTCAAAAATCTTCGACGGAATCCATTTTTCGTCGAAAAATTAATAAAATCAATTTCTTTTGCATTTATTTTATTCATCCATTTTCGACGGAATTCATTTTCCGTCAAAAATCTTCAACGGAATCCATTTTCCGTCGAAAAACTTCACAAAATCAATTTCTTTTGCATTTATTTTATTCATCCGTTTTCGATGGAATTCATTTTCCGTCAAAAATCTTCGACGGAATCCATTTTCCGTCAAAGATCTTCTACGGAATCCATTATCCGTCGAAAAACTTCACAAAATCATTTTCTTTTGCATTTATTTTATTCATCCGTTTTCGACGGAATACATTTTTCGTCAAAAATCTTCAACGGAATCCATTTTTCGTCGAAAAATTAATAAAATCAATTTCTTTTGCATTTATTTTATTCATCCATTTTCAACGGAATTCATTTTCCGTCAAAAATCTTCGACGGAATCCATTTTTCGTCGAAAAAATTCAGAAAATCAATTTCTTTTGCATTTATTTTATTCATCCATTTTCGACAGAATCCGTTTTCCATCGAAAAATTTCACAATATCAATTTCTTTTGCATTTATTTTATTCATCCATTTTCGACGGAATTCATTTTCCGTCGAAAAACTTCACAAAATAAATTTCTTTTGCATTAATTTAATTCATCCATTTTCGACGGAATACATTTTTCGTCAAAAATCTTCGACGGAATCCATTTTCCGTCAAAAATCTTCACAAAATCAATTTCTTTTGCATTTATTTTAATCATCCGTTTTCGACGGAATCCATTTTCCGTCAAAAATCTTCATAAAATCAATTTCTTTTGCATTTATTTTATTCATCCATTTTCGACGGAATTCATTTTCCGTCAAAAATCTTCGACGGAATCTATTTTCCGTTGAAAAAATTCACAAAATTAATTTCTTTTGCATTTATTTTATTCATCCATATTCGACGGAATTCATTTTCCGTCAAAAATCTTCGACGGAATCCATTTTCCGTCGAAAAACTTCACAAAATCAATTTCTTATGCATTTATTTTATTCATCCATTTTCGACGGAATTCATTTTCCGTCAAAAATCTTCGACGGAATCCATTTTCTGTCGAAAAACTTCACAAAATCAATTTCTTTTGCATTTATTTTATTCATCCGTTTTCGATTGAATTCATTTTCCGTCAAAAATCTTCGACGGAATCAATTTTCCGTCAAATATCTTCTACAGAATCCATTTTTCGTCGAAAAACTTCACAAAATCAATTTCTTTTGCATTTATTTTATTCATCCGTTTTCGACGGAATACATTTTTCGTCCAAAATCTTCAACGAAATCCATTTTTCGTCGAAAAATTAATAAAATCAATTTCTTTTGTATTTATTTTATTCATCCATTTTCAACGGAATTCATTTTCCGTCAAAAATCTTCGACGGAATCCATTTTTCGTCGAAAAATTAATAAAATCAATTTCTTTTGCATTTATTTTATTCATCCATTTTCGACGGAATTCATTTTCCGTCAAAAATCTTCAACGGAATCCATTTTCCGTCGAAAAACTTCACAAAATCAATTTCTTTTGCATTTATTTTATTCATCCGTTTTCGATTGAATTCATTTTCCGTCAAAAATCTTCGACGGAATCCATTTTCCGTCAAATATCTTCTACAGAATCCATTTTTCGTCGAAAAACTTCACAAAATTAATTTCTTTTGCATTTATTTTATTCATCCATTTTCGACGGAATACATTTTTCGTCCAAAATCTTCAACGAAATCCATTTTTCGTCGAAAAATTAATAAAATCAATTTCTTTTGCATTTATTTTATTCATCCATTTTCGACGGAATTCATTTTCCGTCAAAAATCTTCGACGGAATCCATTTTTCGTCGAAAAATTAATAAAATCAATTTCTTTTGCATTTATTTTATTCATCCATTTCGACGGAATTCATTTTCCGTCAAAAATCTTCGACGGAATCCATTTTTCGTCGAATTTCTTTTGCATTTTTTCGTCAAAAATCAAAAATTTTTCGTCGAAAAAATCAATTTCTTTTGCATTTATTTTATTCATCCATTTTCGATTGAATTCATTTTCCGTCAAAAATCTTCGACGGAATCCATTTTCCATCAAATATCTTCTACAGAATCCATTTTTTGTCGAAAAACTTCACAAAATCAATTTCTTTTGCATTTATTTTATTCATCCGTTTTCGACGGAATACATTTTTCGTCCAAAATCTTCAACGAAATCCATTTTTCGTCGAAAAATTAATAAAATCAATTTCTTTTGTATTTATTTTATTCATCCATTTTCAACGGAATTCATTTTCCGTCCAAAATCTTCTACGGAATCCATTTTTCGTCGAAAAATTAATAAAATCAATTTCTTTTGCATTTATTTTATTCATCCATTTTCGACGGAATTCATTTTCCGTCAAAAATCTTCAACGGAATCCATTTCCGTCGAAAAACTTCACAAAATCAATTTCTTTTGCATTTATTTTATTCATCCGTTTTCGATGGAATTCATTTTCCGTCAAAAATCTTCGACGGAATCCATTTTCCGTCAAAGATCTTCTACGGAATCCATTATCCGTCGAAAAACTTCACAAAATCATTTTCTTTTGCATTTATTTTATTCATCCGTTTTCGACGGAATACATTTTTCGTCAAAAATCTTCAACGGAATCCATTTTTCGTCGAAAAATTAATAAAATCAATTTCTTTTGCATTTATTTTATTCATCCATTTTCAACGGAATTCATTTTCCGTCAAAAATCTTCGACGGAATCCATTTTTCGTCGAAAAAATTCAGAAAATCAATTTCTTTTGCATTTATTTTATTCATCCATTTTCGACAGAATCCGTTTTCCCTCGAGAAATTTCACAATATCAATTTCTTTTGCATTTATTTTATTCATCCATTTTCGACGGAATTCATTTTCCGTCGAAAAACTTCACAAAATAAATTTCTTTTGCATTAATTTAATTCATCCATTTTCGACGGAATACATTTTTCGTCAAAAATCTTCGACGGAATCCATTTTCCGTCAAAAATCTTCACAAAATCAATTTCTTTTGCATTTATTTTAATCATCCGTTTTCGACGGAATCCATTTTCCGTCAAAAATCTTCGACGGAATCCATTTTCCGTCAAAAATCTTCATAAAATCAATTTCTTTTGCATTTATTTTATTCATCCATTTTCGACGGAATTCATTTTCCGTCAAAAATCTTCGACGGAATCCATTTTCCGTCAAAAATCTTCATAAAATCAATTTCTTTTGCATTTATTTTATTCATCCATTTTCGACGGAATCCATTTTCCGTCAAAAATCTTCGACGGAATCCATTTTCGGTCAAAAATCTTCACAAAATCAATTTCTTTTGCATTTATTTTATTCATCCATTTTCGACGGAATTCATTTTCCGTCAAAAATCTTCGACAGAATCTATTTTCCGTTGAAAAACTTCACAAAATCAATTTCTTATGCATTTATTTTTTTCATCCATTTTCGACGGAATTCATTTTCCGTCAAAAATCTTCGACGGAATCCATTTTCCGTCAAATATCTTCTACAGAATCCATTTTTTGTCGAAAAACTTCACAAAATCAATTTCTTTTGCATTTATTTTATTCATCCGTTTTCGACGGAATACATTTTTCGTCCAAAATCTTCAACGAAATCCATTTTTCGTCGAAAAATTAATAAAATCAATTTCTTTTGTATTTATTTTATTCATCCATTTTCAACGGAATTCATTTTCCGTCAAAAATCTTCGACGGAATCCATTTTTCGTCGAAAAATTAATAAAATCAATTTCTTTTGCATTTATTTTATTCATCCATTTTCGATTGAATTCATTTTCCGTCAAAAATCTTCGACGGAATCCATTTTCAGTCGAAAAACTTCACAAAACCATTTTCTTTTGTATTTATTTTAGTCATCCGTTTTCGATGCAATACTTTTTTCGTCAAAAATCTTCGACTGAATCCATTTTTCGTCGAAAATTTTCATAAAATCAATTTCTTTTGCATTTATTTTATTCATCCATTTTCGACGGAATTCATTTTCCGTCAAAAATCTTCGACGGAATCTATTTTCTGTCGAAAAACTTCACAAAATCAATTTCTTTTGCATTTATTTTATTCATCCGTTTTCGATTGAATTCATTTTCCGTCAAAAATCTTCGACGGAATCCATTTTTCGTCGAAAAATTAAAAAAATCAATTTCTTTTGCATTTATTTTATTCATCCATTTTCGATTGAATTCATTTTCCGTCAAAAATCTTCGACGGAATCCATTTTCAGTCGAAAAACTTCACAAAATCATTTTCTTTTGTATTTATTTTAGTCATCCGTTTTCGATGCAATACTTTTTTCGTCAAAAATCTTAGACGGAATCCATTTTTCGTCGAAAATTTTCATAAAATCAATTTCTTTTGCATTTATTTTATTCATCCATTTTCGACGGAATTCATTTTCCGTCAAAAATCTTCGACGGAATCTATTTTCTGTCGAAAAACTTCACAAAATCAATTTCTTTTGCATTTATTTTATTCATCCGTTTTCGATTGAATTCATTTTCCGTCAAAAATCTTCGACGAAATCCATTTTTCGTCAAATATCTTCTACAAAATCCATTTTTCGTCGAAAAACTTCACAAAATAAATTTCTTTTGCATTTATTTTATTCATCCGTTTTCGACGGAAAACATTTTTCGTCCAAAATCATCAACGAAATCCATTTTTCGTCGAAAAATTAATAAAATCAATTTCTTTTGTATTTATTTTATTCATCCATTTTCAACGGAATTCATTTTCCGTCAAAAATCTTCGACGGAATCCATTTTTCGTCGAAAAATTAATAAAATCAATTTCTTTTGCATTTATTTTATTCATCCATTTTCGATTGAATTCATTTTCCGTCAAAAATCTTCGACGGAATCCATTTTCCATCAAATATCTTCTACAGAATCCATTTTTTGTCGAAAAACTTCACAAAATCAATTTCTTTTGCATTTATTTTATTCATCCGTTTTCGACGGAATACATTTTTCGTCCAAAATCTTCAACGAAATCCATTTTTCGTCGAAAAATTAATAAAATCAATTTCTTTTGTATTTATTTTATTCATCCATTTTCAACGGAATTCATTTTCCGTCAAAAATCTTCTACGGAATCCATTTTTCGTCGAAAAATTAATAAAATCAATTTCTTTTGCATTTATTTTATTCATCCATTTTCGACGGAATTCATTTTCCGTCAAAAATCTTCAACGGAATCCATTTTCCGTCGAAAAACTTCACAAAATCAATTTCTTTTGCATTTATTTTATTCATCCGTTTTCGATGGAATTCATTTTCCGTCAAAAATCTTCGACGGAATCCATTTTCCGTCAAAGATCTTCTACGGAATCCATTATCCGTCGAAAAACTTCACAAAATCATTTTCTTTTGCATTTATTTTATTCATCCGTTTTCGACGGAATACATTTTTCGTCAAAAATCTTCAACGGAATCCATTTTTCGTCGAAAAATTAATAAAATCAATTTCTTTTGCATTTATTTTATTCATCCATTTTCAACGGAATTCATTTTCCGTCAAAAATCTTCGACGGAATACATTTTTCGTCGAAAAAATTCAGAAAATCAATTTCTTTTGCATTTATTTTATTCATCCATTTTCGACAGAATCCGTTTTCCATCGAAAAATTTCACAATATCAATTTCTTTTGCATTTATTTTATTCATCCATTTTCGACGGAATTCATTTTCCGTCGAAAAACTTCACAAAATAAATTTCTTTTGCATTAATTTAATTCATCCATTTTCGACGGAATACATTTTTCGTCAAAAATCTTCGACGGAATCCATTTTCCGTCAAAAATCTTCACAAAATCAATTTCTTTTGCATTTATTTTAATCATCCGTTTTCGACGGAATCCATTTTCCGTCAAAAATCTTCGACGGAATCCATTTTCCGTCAAAAATCTTCATAAAATCAATTTCTTTTGCATTTATTTTATTCATCCATTTTCGACGGAATTCATTTTCCGTCAAAAATCTTCGACGGAATCCATTTTCCGTCAAAAATCTTCATAAAATCAATTTCTTTTGCATTTATTTTATTCATCCATTTTCGATTGAATTCATTTTCCGTCAAAAATCTTCGACGGAATCCATTTTCAGTCGAAAAACTTCACAAAATCATTTTCTTTTGTATTTATTTTAGTCATCCGTTTTCGATGCAATACTTTTTTCGTCAAAAATCTTAGACGGAATCCATTTTTCGTCGAAAATTTTCATAAAATCAATTTCTTTTGCATTTATTTTATTCATCCATTTTCGACGGAATTCATTTTCCGTCAAAAATCTTCGACGGAATCTATTTTCTGTCGAAAAACTTCACAAAATCAATTTCTTTTGCATTTATTTTATTCATCCGTTTTCGATTGAATTCATTTTCCGTCAAAAATCTTCGACGGAATCCATTTTTCGTCAAATATCTTCTACATAATCCATTTTTTTGTCGAAAAACTTCACAAAATCAATTTCTTTTGCATTTATTTTATTCATCCGTTTTCGACGGAATACATTTTTCGTCCAAAATCATCAACGAAATCCATTTTTCGTCGAAAAATTAATAAAATCAATTTCTTTTGTATTTATTTTATTCATCCATTTTCAACGGAATTCATTTTCCGTCAAAAATCTTCGACGGAATCCATTTTTCGTCGAAAAATTAATAAAATCAATTTCTTTTGCATTTATTTTATTCATCCATTTTCGATTGAATTCATTTTCCGTCAAAAATCTTCGACGGAATCCATTTTCCATCAAATATCTTCTACAGAATCCATTTTTTGTCGAAAAACTTCACAAAATAAATTTCTTTTGCATTAATTTAATTCATCCATTTTCGACGGAATACATTTTTCTTTTGCATTTATTTTATTCATCCGTTTTCGACGGAATACATTTTTCGTCCAAAATCTTCAACGAAATCCATTTTTCGTCGAAAAATTAATAAAATCAATTTCTTTTGTATTTATTTTATTCATCCATTTTCAACGGAATTCATTTTCCGTCAAAAATCTTCTACGGAATCCATTTTTCGTCGAAAAATTAATAAAATCAATTTCTTTTGCATTTATTTTATTCATCCATTTTCGACGGAATTCATTTTCCGTCAAAAATCTTCAACGGAATCCATTTTCCGTCGAAAAACTTCACAAAATCAATTTCTTTTGCATTTATTTTATTCATCCGTTTTCGATGGAATTCATTTTCCGTCAAAAATCTTCGACGGAATCCATTTTCCGTCAAAGATCTTCTACGGAATCCATTATCCGTCGAAAAACTTCACAAAATCATTTTCTTTTGCATTTATTTTATTCATCCGTTTTCGACGGAATACATTTTTCGTCAAAAATCTTCAACGGAATCCATTTTTCGTCGAAAAATTAATAAAATCAATTTCTTTTGCATTTATTTTATTCATCCATTTTCAACGGAATTCATTTTCCGTCAAAAATCTTCGACGGAATCCATTTTTCGTCGAAAAAATTCAGAAAATCAATTTCTTTTGCATTTATTTTATTCATCCATTTTCGACAGAATCCGTTTTCCATCGAAAAATTTCACAATATCAATTTCTTTTGCATTTATTTTATTCATCCATTTTCGACGGAATTCATTTTCCGTCGAAAAACTTCACAAAATAAATTTCTTTTGCATTAATTTAATTCATCCATTTTCGACGGAATACATTTTTCGTCAAAAATCTTCGACGGAATCCATTTTCCGTCAAAAATCTTCACAAAATCAATTTCTTTTGCATTTATTTTAATCATCCGTTTTCGACGGAATCCATTTTCCGTCAAAAATCTTCGACGGAATCCATTTTCCGTCAAAAATCTTCATAAAATCAATTTCTTTTGCATTTATTTTATTCATCCATTTTCGACGGAATTCATTTTCCGTCAAAAATCTTCGACGGAATCCATTTTCCGTCAAAAATCTTCATAAAATCAATTTCTTTTGCATTTATTTTATTCATCCATTTTCGACGGAATCCATTTTCCGTCAAAAATCTTCGACGGAATCCATTTTCGGTCAAAAATCTTCACAAAATCAATTTCTTTTGCATTTATTTTATTCATCCATTTTCGACGGAATTCATTTTCCGTCAAAAATCTTCGACAAAATCTATTTTCCGTTGAAAAACTTCACAAAATCAATTTCTTATGCATTTATTTTTTTCATCCATTTTCGACGGAATTCATTTTCCGTCAAAAATCTTCGACGGAATCCATTTTCCGTCAAATATCTTCTACAGAATCCATTTTTTGTCGAAAAACTTCACAAAATCAATTTCTTTTGCATTTATTTTATTCATCCGTTTTCGACGGAATACATTTTTCGTCCAAAATCTTCAACGAAATCCATTTTTCGTCGAAAAATTAATAAAATCAATTTCTTTTGTATTTATTTTATTCATCCATTTTCAACGGAATTCATTTTCCGTCAAAAATCTTCGACGGAATCCATTTTTCGTCGAAAAATTAATAAAATCAATTTCTTTTGCATTTATTTTATTCATCCATTTTCGATTGAATTCATTTTCCGTCAAAAATCTTCGACGGAATCCATTTTCAGTCGAAAAACTTCACAAAACCATTTTCTTTTGTATTTATTTTAGTCATCCGTTTTCGATGCAATACTTTTTTCGTCAAAAATCTTCGACTGAATCCATTTTTCGTCGAAAATTTTCATAAAATCAATTTCTTTTGCATTTATTTTATTCATCCATTTTCGACGGAATTCATTTTCCGTCAAAAATCTTCGACGGAATCTATTTTCTGTCGAAAAACTTCACAAAATCAATTTCTTTTGCATTTATTTTATTCATCCGTTTTCGATTGAATTCATTTTCCGTCAAAAATCTTCGACGAAATCCATTTTCCATCAAAAATCTTCTACGGAATCCATTTTCCGTCGAAAAACTTAAAAAAATCAATTTCTTTTGCATTTATTTTATTCATCCATTTTCGATTGAATTCATTTTCCGTCAAAAATCTTCGACGGAATCCATTTTCAGTCGAAAAACTTCACAAAATCATTTTCTTTTGTATTTATTTTAGTCATCCGTTTTCGATGCAATACTTTTTTCGTCAAACATCTTCGACGGAATCCATTTTTCGTCGAAAATTTTCATAAAATCAATTTCTTTTGCATTTATTTTATTCATCCATTTTCGACGGAATTCATTTTCCGTCAAAAATCTTCGACGGAATCCATTTTCTGTCGAAAAACTTCACAAAATCAATTTCTTTTGCATTTATTTTATTCATCCGTTTTCGATTGAATTCATTTTCCGTCAAAAATCTTCGACGGAATCCATTTTCCATCAAATATCTTCTACAGAATCCATTTTTTGTCGAAAAACTTCACAAAATCAATTTCTTTTGCATTTATTTTATTCATCCGTTTTCGACGGAATACATTTTTCGTCCAAAATCTTCAACGAAATCCATTTTTCGTCGAAAAATTAATAAAATCAATTTCTTTTGTATTTATTTTATTCATCCATTTTCAACGGAATTCATTTTCCGTCCAAAATCTTCTACGGAATCCATTTTTCGTCGAAAAATTAATAAAATCAATTTCTTTTGCATTTATTTTATTCATCCATTTTCGACGGAATTCATTTTCCGTCAAAAATCTTCAACGGAATCCATTTTCCGTCGAAAAACTTCACAAAATCAATTTCTTTTGCATTTATTTTATTCATCCGTTTTCGATGGAATTCATTTTCCGTCAAAAATCTTCGACGGAATCCATTTTCCGTCAAAGATCTTCTACGGAATCCATTATCCGTCGAAAAACTTCACAAAATCATTTTCTTTTGCATTTATTTTATTCATCCGTTTTCGACGGAATACATTTTTCGTCAAAAATCTTCAACGGAATCCATTTTTCGTCGAAAAATTAATAAAATCAATTTCTTTTGCATTTATTTTATTCATCCATTTTCAACGGAATTCATTTTCCGTCAAAAATCTTCGACGGAATCCATTTTTCGTCGAAAAAATTCAGAAAATCAATTTCTTTTGCATTTATTTTATTCATCCATTTTCGACAGAATCCGTTTTCCATCGAAAAATTTCACAATATCAATTTCTTTTGCATTTATTTTATTCATCCATTTTCGACGGAATTCATTTTCCGTCGAAAAACTTCACAAAATAAATTTCTTTTGCATTAATTTAATTCATCCATTTTCGACGGAATACATTTTTCGTCAAAAATCTTCGACGGAATCCATTTTCCGTCAAAAATCTTCACAAAATCAATTTCTTTTGCATTTATTTTAATCATCCGTTTTTCGACGGCATTTATTTTATTCCATTTTCCGTCAAAAATCTTCGACGGAATCCATTTTCCGTCAAAAATCTTCATAAAATCAATTTCTTTTGCATTTATTTTAATCATCCGTTTTCGACGGAATCCATTTTCCGTCAAAAATCTTCATAAAATCAATTTCTTTTGCATTTATTTTATTCATCCATTTTCGATTGAATTCATTTTCCGTCAAAAATCTTCGACGGAATCCATTTTCAGTCGAAAAACTTCACAAAACCATTTTCTTTTGTATTTATTTTAGTCATCCGTTTTCGATGCAATACTTTTTTCGTCAAAAATCTTCGACTGAATCCATTTTTCGTCGAAAATTTTCATAAAATCAATTTCTTTTGCATTTATTTTATTCATCCATTTTCGACGGAATTCATTTTCCGTCAAAAATCTTCGACGGAATCTATTTTCTGTCGAAAAACTTCACAAAATCAATTTCTTTTGCATTTATTTTATTCATCCGTTTTCGATTGAATTCATTTTCCGTCAAAAATCTTCGACGGAATCCATTTTTCGTCGAAAAATTAATAAAATCAATTTCTTTTGCATTTATTTTATTCATCCATTTTCGATTGAATTCATT
>JAVKPL010008202.1:0-11196 GCA_032173675.1 Gastrolobium villosum | reverse complement strand
AATGTGACTTATTATGGGCTGCTACATGCATTAAATGTAAACTATAATATATATATATATATATATAATATTATTTAATATCAAAATGTGTACTAACGTGCCAAAATATATATTTTTTAGAATTAACGTGTCACAGTGTCGTAACATTTCCTATGTCAGTGTCGGTGCAACATAGATATTAACATCTTAATCTAAAGAAGGAACTTATGACCATTTGTTATAAGTAACATGTCACTTTGTTCTTCACCAGTTAAGAAGACTAGCATTTAATGCAGTCTATGTATAGAAAAAGAGTTTTATAAGAGTTATGTTGTAGGAAAAGTGATTGTGTAATGTTATAGAGATTTGTTTTGCGTACCAGAGTTTTTTTTTTCATCCTGCGGGCCCACAAAATATTGTGAGTGTAGGAAAGTTTTTCTGGTTATGTTAAATGATAGATGATAAACCCATAGAAAAATAATATCAATTTGCCTTCTCCATAAACCTATTATGAATGGTTGAATATCAACATCAACATTTACTTTTATCCCAAACTAATTGGGGTCGGCAAATGGTTGAACATAAAAAATATAATTTTTCCAAGAACAACTATACAAGAAATCAAACTAAGCAACACAAAATAATTTTAATATAGAAAACCTCCTCAATGTGAGGAGTAAAAATCACTATTAACTTCTTCGAGCTAAGTTAGTTACTCACTCTTGAGAATGGTACGACGATAAACCACAACAAGTGGGCCGACACCACATATCAACTTACAATCTTAAGTCTAGCCAATGTGAAATTTCTCACCATTACTCACACATGTAGATCTATGAGTCCTTTGCAGTTATATTATGTTCATTTACTCTATGTCTAGCCAATGTGCTACTTCACACAATTACATAGAGTTGAATATTTTCAACGGAAATGTCATTGAATTGGACCTTTGGGCTATTAAGAGAAAGGCCCAACAGCCCAGACAATAAGGGAAGGTTCAGGAAGTAGTCGTTAATGGAAATTTTCTTTCTAGCACTGATAATGGGGTGAGAATCAAAACGTGGCAGCTAATTTTCCTCTCCTATATGGTGGTTGTTCTTAGATGTTCATAAGGGTGTTGCTGGTTTTGTCTCCACGATCACCTTCCAAAATGTATCCATGGAAAATGAATACATTGTATTATGTTATACCATGTAAGTGTAAAGTAATTTTCATTCCGATTTTTACATCTTTTAGGTTTCTACGTACTCAACCAAGCAGAACCTCGGTCAAACGTTGCAATTCAGTCTGTCTGAAGAAACTAGAAAGCTACTCTTCATTGGAAATTAGTATGTATGACGTGCCCTTGATGCGCCAAAGTCTCATAAACCTCTTTGTGTCATCATCACAGATTCATTGTCAATATGAATTAGGCAGACAAATTTTCATGCATCTTTTGTACAATTCAACAAGGCAGCAGAGAAGCGCATGAGTAATGTAAGCTTTCATTGAAGTTGAACATGAGGTTACTTGATTTATGAAACCTGCCCCCTTTAGGGATGTGCATGAACCGGGTTTTTTTACATTGGTTTAAGTGTTACTTGAATACCTCAACAGTTATGATGCGGTTCGGTTCATGAACTAAGTTTTTTAAAACCGGTTATTTTATGGAGCGGTTCGGTTCGGTTCAAGTCGAACCTGCACACCCTTTTTATGGCTATGGAAAATCTTAGAGTAAAAAACTATAAAAGCTTTTTTATTTGTAACATACATATTTTAGCATGCTATAATATTGGCAACTACTTCAAAAGGTGATTGGAGTCAATCTGAAAATGTAACATTATTCAGACCGAGATAATACCCCAAAACATGCAATTAGTTCATTTTTCTGGTTGGAGCAAAAACAGAGACAAAAAGTGATTTGGAAGATGGTTTATCATATATTATAAGGGTTTTATGTTGATCATGTAACATAACACAACTTCATTTTCCTACACATATATTAAAGAGGTGATTTGGGTGGTTTATCATATATTATATGGGTTTTATGTAACACAACTTTTCTTATATTAAAGAGGTGGGGTCTCTTTCACCATTCCACTTTCTCTCTCCCTTTTGTTGTAAGTGTTCGAAACAAAAATTAAATTATGTAACGTAACATTAATAAAACTCATATTATAATTAAGGGTAAAATTAATCTTATGCTGTATAAGATAGTGTATCTCATGTTGTGAAACAAAATTAAGGTGGATTCCGTCTTAATTTTTTATTGGGTTCCACCCAGTGGCGGACCCAGGAAAATTTCTCTATGTCTGCATATTTAGTGGCGGGGGTTCGGGGGCAGCGCCCCCGAAATTTTTTTTTGTAAAAAATTTTAAATTAACGCTTGAATAACTCATAATCTAGTTGCTTCCATAATAAAGGATGAAGAAATCATGGGAACGGGAAATCATGGGAATGGGTATGTGACAGAGGAGAAATAATAAGTTTTCTCTCTAATCAATTTGCGTTGCTACGTTGTTTTAATCATCTCTGTACGTTGTTACGTTGCTAACTAATATAAGAATAGTTATTATTTTTGGTCCCTAACAAAAAATTCAGTCCCCATTTTAGTCCATTATAAAAAAAGAGAGTCAACTGGTCCCTATGAAATTTAAAGTGGACCTATTTTAGTCTTTTTGAGACTAATATAGGTCTTTTTTTAAATTTGTGAGGATCACGATCTTAATTAAATTGATCCACTTTGAATTTTTTAGGATCTCCTTGAGACTAATTTTTGGTAAGAGACTAAAATGGGGACCATATTTTTTGTTAGGGACTTAAAATAATATTTACTCCGATTATAAATATTGAAACAAAAGATAAATAATAACCTATATGACTACACACACAAAATCAAATTAAAATCTCATATCCGTAAGTGCGGACATATGACCCAGCTTGGGTCCGCGAGTGATTCCACCCTAATTTTGTTTCACAGCGTGAAATACACTATCTTATATAAGATAAGATAAGATTAGTTTCACCGTTATATTAAATCAAACTGCAAAGAACCCATATCCAAATTCAATGAATTTCTGTTTTTTTTTTTTTCCTGCTACTCTCTCGGTCTCCTTCATGGAAATTCCAGTTTTCGAAGTCAAGTGCTGAAACAATGTGACTTTTATTTCAGATTCAGTGGCCTCATTGCTTATCAGTGTCCTTAACCAACTATTTTCTTTATCTGGATAATGGGTGAAAAACAAGCAAAACGATGATGTGTAGGCTAACAAAAAATGCATAAAGTTATGAAAGCAGTGTATAACAAAAAGGCTGAGGGGGTGGCAAAATACAAGTCACGTAACTAATTTCTTACTATTTGACGAAAATTGATTACTTGGCATAAATCATGAATAGCGTATGACATCTATGATATAAGCAAGGCTAAATAAATATTTCCATACATCTCGTGACTTAATTCAGTTAGATCAGTATTGTATTAATTGAAATAATATTATAACAATTTTAATTTTATAGTTCTCTTGAAGAGAAAAACTTAACTGTTTTACCTTAAACTCATGATGAAGCCTCTTAACCATCCGTTACACAGAAGTCGTAAAAATCAGAGTTTACAAATCCGGCCCGGAGTTACTATGCTTACTCAATTTTATATATTAAAAAATATGAATATACATATCTTATATGAAAATATTAAAAAATAAATCACCAATCCTCAGTGTTCAAAATATACTTAACATAATTCACAAATTATAACCACAAGTCAATATTATACAACTTAATTAAAGTATCAAGATACAAAAGTACAAAACTCATATTCTAATGGTGTCACTACGCGGACTCAGTTCTGCCTCTTTTGAGAAGGTCCCTGACAAAGGAAAATTTAAAGGAAGTAAGAATGAATCTTTGTTTTCCATCGACGGCCGTAAATATTTCATTGGAAAAGAAGATTCACGACAGCGAGATGAAGATTGAAGAGTCTAGGTCGTTGGAAGAGGAGAGAACAATTAGATTTAGATTTGCAAGCATTTTTTTTTAATAAAACGATGTTGTTTCATGGATTTAAAAAAAAAAAACATGCAATGACCCCCTTTGACTCCTCTGACCCGGGAGTCACTGAAACCCGGCCGGATTTTGGGGGTCGGATGGGTCGACGTGCTTATAGGATCCAACTTGTGACCCTAACCCTCGGAGGGGAGGGGTCAGGGTTGACCCGGGGGCGGGGTGGAGTTTTAAAATACTGGTAAACATACTAGTTAAGTCATTTGTGAAAGTGACTCACTCTCGTCAAATGATGATAACTCATTTGACGCTAGAAAAATAAGTAGACGAAAGTAAAAATATGTGTTCAAACCTTCCAAATACCCATCCGGCTCCAAATCCTATCAGTCACGAAGACCCGTTAGCCGAATAAAATATCTGAAAAAAAAAAAAGTGACCCACTTTCCTCTTCCCTATGGCCATTTCTTTTCACAACGCATTAGATTCATTCAGCCACTTCAATTCTCTCTCTCTTTTTTTAACACCTCTTTGATAAAAAATTTGTCTGTTTGGCGCAAGGGACAGGACTTCCAAAATTTCATCGTATGGATTCAATCATCCAAATGAGAAAAGAACAAGATTTCAAGAGAACCTAGAGAAGGAAATTCCGCCTCTTGCAAGTGTTGGACCAACATAAGACGAATTCTACAATCTTGTTGCTATCCAGCTAGTAACATATAATTGATATTTTCTTTTTAACATTTTCTTTACTGTTTTATAGAATCTTATGTTGCTCCCTTCAAATAATTTGGATATACTCTCTATTAATGAAACTAACATATAATTGCATCAAATAATAAAGAATGTAATGAAAAAAGAATATCAAATAATGTGTTGCTATTGTTTTTTTAGGTAAGATATTGTGCTTGTGAAACATAAATGTTTGATTTTTTTTTGCTTTGACATAAAAAATCCTGAATATAACAATTAGATTTAGATATTTTTTTTTATGACATTGAGATTCAATTTAGATGTATTAAATTTGGAAAAAAAGATGCGTCATTTTAAATGACACGCCTTACATCTTTTTACTATTCACAAAGAGGTGATACCACATTTTTAAAACTTTTTCCCTCCACTCTCTCATGATTTATCTCTTTCTCTCATTTTAAATGACATAACTTTATATTTTTTAAAATGGTATACACTTTTTCCATTAAATTTATGTACAAATATAATTAGGTCTAGATATGGTTTCATAAATATAGACAACAGCTCTCTTGGCCCAAGTGACACTGATGTAACATCATGACTTTATGAAGTGTGTATTTTGTTTGAAAGATGGTTACCCACATTTTGTTTGAAAGGTGGTTACCACTTTTTGTTTTATTAAATTTGCGAGTGTTCATTAATAGAAAAGGGGTTGCTGTTTTGTTGCATGTTAGTCGGTAACCAACTGCTCCTAGTTAACAACAAGTAACTAGCTAAACCAATAAATTCTTGTAACATTGAATCAGCAGTTTCTGTATGTATTATTCAAAATCAGACTTGGTTTGAATCTGACAGAAAATGAAGAACCTCGTATATTGTTAATCTTCAACATTTGTCATTATCTTCATTCATGTAAATATACTTGTAAGTCCATATCTCCCCCACACAGAAGGTTTTGACATTGTTATTCAGCTCCCACATTCAGGGTTGAGCAAAACCCAAACTAGATCTAAACGGGTTCTTTGTGTTGGTGATTATGGTGCTAAAGGGGATGGCCTTCATAATGACACCCAGGTAATAATGACTCAATTTTAAAACTTTTTCATCCCTTTTCTATATTTAGTGATCCTCTGCTGAAATTGTTTTTTTTTTTTTTTTCTTATTGTTCTTTGTTCCCCACCATTGGAATGATGAATTTCTTGTTTAAAGGCCTCAACTTTTGTGGTTTTCAGCTTATTTGATGTTGTGGGTTCATTTTTATTTTTCTTCTTTTCAACATTTTTCATCATCTAGAAGATGTAACCATCGTCGAATGTAGGACATTTTGCTATAAATAAGCAAGTATTTCTAGAGATTTTGCTGGAACAAGAAAATCAGTGAAAGTTATTGAACCAATTTGCTTAGAAGTTTTAAGTTGAAGGAAGGATGTTTATTCCCCAGACAATAACGAGTGGGTATTTGAACTGGGTGGTTCTTTTTTCTTATGTTTATTTAGAGTGTCAATAATAGAGGAGGGTAGGTAGGGTGGTTCTTTTTCTTAAAACTTGAGCAAAGTATTGAGATTCATTACTTGCAAAATGTTTCAAATCAATAAGAATAAACATGCAAAATACATGTAAATAATTGATTATTCATGTAGTCCAGTTTTCTTTCCTTTTCATGATAGCTGATAAATATTTGATAATTTGTCTGACAGAACTAGGTAGGATTAGGAATCTCCACCTTTAACAGCAAAACACGATACACGGTCACCATGAATTTATTAAACCGTCTCTTGACTTTGTTTATCTTTTTCAGGCCTTCTTAGAAGCTTGGAATATCGCTTGTTCTCTCTCTGGGTCTATAAAGGTTGTTTTTCCATATGGGAAAACTTTTCTTATACATCCAACTGACATAGGTGGGCCTTGTCGATCTAAGATCACTTTGATGGTATGCAACAAGAGTTTAATCTCCTAGATTGTTGAGATATATAAAACCATTAATGTATCTTCACCCAATAGCTTAAGTTTTTGGGTTGAATTGGTTCTTTACATGGTATCAAATCCTCGTGTCCCGGGTTCGATCCTGGCCGCCCCCCACTTTCTTTCAAATGGAATCTCTTTATTCGCACAGGTAGGTGGGCCTCTGCATTGTCCACCCTTCAAGCCCAGTGGGCTCTCGTGTGAGGGAGCGTGTTGAGATATATAAAATCATTAATGTAGCCTCACCCAACAACTTAAGCTTTTGGGTTGAATTGGTTCTTTACATAGATATTGCAGTAAATTTTTGTCATCTGCATCTTTCAATTCCTGAATGAAGTATGTCTTAATGGAGAATGTTTTATTTACTTGATTACTTTCAAATTTATAATAGATCTCTGGTACAATAGTTGCACCTCAAGATCCTGCAATGTGGGAAGGTTTAAATAAGCGCAAATGGCTTTACTTCCATGGGGTGAATCACCTTGCTGTAGATGGTGGAGGGAGGATCAATGGAATGGGACAGGAATGGTGGGCCAGATCTTGCAAGATCAACCGCACAAATGTATTGCTACCTTGCAAGCTTAAATTCATTTTTAGTTGAAGTTTAATCATCTATGTAACTAAAGTGAATTCAAAATATCATGTTGCAGCCATGTCATCCTGCTCCAACGGTTAGTGGCAGCTTCAAAATATGGAGCAAAACAGTTTGTTTCCCTAATCTGATACATTCCTTAATGCCTTCTATTAGCTGAATATAAACCACATTTACACTGCAGGCCCTGACTTTTCATAGATGCAAGAATCTGAAAGTCAGAAACCTTATGCTGCTAAATAGCCAACAAATGCACATGGCATTCACTACCTGTATGCGGGTTGTTGCATCCAATCTCAAAGTACTAGCACCTGCGTTCAGCCCTAATACTGATGGAATCCACATCAGTGCTGGGAAGAGGGTTGAGATCACGGATAGTGTAATTAGAACAGGTAGGTTATCCTCAACCAAGTGCAATATTAGCTGTACTTATCTTGAAAGATATTATGGTTTCAGCAGTAAATTTAACATGTAATTTACTTTAGATAATATAATTATTAAATAGTGAGTCCTATTTTAGAAAACATACATACCTCCTATTAGTAAAAATTAGGATCAGCAGAATGAAATCACACTAGTTTAAATGTTCTTGGAATCGTATGATAACCGTTGAGATATATAAAATCATTAATGTAGCCTAATTCAACAACTTAAGCTTTTGGGTTGAATTGGTTCTTTACATCAGAGCCTCGGTGTACCGGGTTCGATCCTCACCGCCCCCACTTTCTTTCTAGTGGAATTTCTTTCTTCGCACAGGTAGGTGGGCCTGTGCATTGTCCACTCTTCAAGCCCAGTGGGCTCTCGTGTGAGGGGGCGTGTTGAGATATATAAAATCATTAATGTAGCCTCACTCAACAGCTTAAGCTTTTGGGTTGAATTGGTTCTTTACAATAACAATGAATAAACTGAATAGATATCAGATTTTATTTTTTTTGGCCGGGGGGGGGGGGGGGGATTGTGGAGCTGTCTGAATATGATATGCATGTAAATTCTTACATGTTATTTTCAGCATGTATAGCTTCTTAATAACTTTTGGGTTTGATGTTGTTGTTAGAAGACATGAAAGATCAGAAGGAAAATGCATGTGCAACTCGAGCAGCAAACTGGCAATAATGTAATTGTGAAATTCCATGCATATGGGTAAATCATTTATAAAATTAGACGAAAGTGCAATACAAGAAACAAACAAACAACTCTATAGAGAACCAATTCAACCCAAAAGCTTAAGCTCATTGGTGAGGTTATATTAATGGTTTTATATATTTCAACATGCCCCCTCACACGAGAGCCCACTGGGCTTGAAGGGTGGACAGTGCACAGGCCCACCTAACTGTGCGAACAAAGAAATTCCACTTGAAAGAAAGTGGGGGGCGAAAATCGATCCCGGGATACGAGGCTCTGACACCATGTAAAGAACCACTTCAACCCAAAAGCTTAAGCTGTTGGGTGAGGCTACATTAATGGTTTTATATATTTCAACAAACTCAATGTGCAATGATGAATTTCATTGTTGACTTGTTTGAAGTTCCAGAATAAACTTTGTGACCAAGTAATGTGTCAGAAGAAAAATATCTCACTGCATCATGTTCAATTTCAGGTGATGACTGCATCTCAATAGTCAGAAATTCTTCGCGGGTCAGGATCAGAAACATTACTTGTGGTCCAGGCCACGGCATAAGGTGAAAGTAATTTTCACTTTTGAGTTCACTAAGACATTAAGTAGTAGAATAACTGTTGACAGATACTTGAACCTATTCTTCAGCATTGGTAGCTTGGGAAAATCAAAGGCATGGGAGAAGGTGGAAAATATAAATGTTAATGGAGCTTACCTTTACAACACTGATAATGGGGTGAGAATCAAAACATGGCAGGTAAGCTTCTTCACAACTGAAACACTTTCTTTGCTTCATATGTCATACACTGATGTACAAATAGACTGACTTAACCTCAAATTTTCTTCAGGGCGGGCATGGTTTTGCCTCCAAGATCACATTCCAGAATATCTTGATGGAAAATGTGTCCAATCCAATAATAATAGATCAATACTACTGTGATTCACGACATCCATGTGAGAATCAGGTACTGAATTTTTGGAGGTTTTTGCAGGGTCATTATGTAAATATGCCTGTATGATCATTGAGGGAATAGCCTATGTGGTGCATTATATGCATTGATCATATATCATTAGCAGTGGCGGTGCCAAGATTTCATCTTAACTGGGGCCAAAAAATTTGACACGTTAAATTATCAAAACATTTATCGTAATTACACAAATTTATTAGGAAAATTTTTTACCATGAATTCTATCATACTTATCTAAAAAGCCATCGAGATGTTACATAATTTCATAATTTATCAAGAGAGTGTAAAAAGTCATAAAGACGATTCAAATATTTAAGGAAACATGAAAGATCAAAACACTTAAAGGCACTCCACTCTAACAAGCATATGTTCACAAAATAAAATCAATCACAAGGAAAACTAGAAAAATTTCAGAATAAAAAAGCATCAATTTAGGAGCAAATACCATCAGGGTTTCTAACTTTGAGAGAATAGCAAGCAAATAAGAAAACATTGTTGGGGTTTCCAACTCCACTCAGAATGTATTAGGCTATTAGTTGAGAGAGAGCATAGATGAGGCCAAATTTTAACTTTAGAAGGGGCCAAATAATAATTACTTATAAAATTATATATAATAATAATTTTTTTAAAAAAAATCAGCAATCAGGGACCAGCCCCATCTAGCCACAAGGTGGCTACGCCACTGATCATTAGAATCGCACATTCTTCTCAATCTCTAAGGAGGATTAGTCCTCAAGGCATGTTTGGTACATAGTATAGGATAAGGTCTGATATTATAAGGTATCATTGTAGAAGACCTGATTAAATTTTAATACTATCCAGCATTTGACATGATATTGTATAAGATAATATATTTTATAAAATAATATCATCAAGTGTTTGGTAATACACTATATAATATTAGATAAGTTAAAAATAAATATTTTTGTCAAAATACCTTTTAATAATGAATTTACATAATTCTTCCAAATATATCAGATTATATTATTTTTTATAGAAATATGTTGATCACCGTGTCCAAAAAATATATTAATTTTTATAAAAATAAAAATCTCCAATATTCTAAAAAATTATATATTTAAAAACTTTTTTATTTTAATATACTATTAATTCTTGAGAATTGCATTGGTTAATATATCAACCCCTTATTAAGCATAATCCTACCCTCCTAGACCTGATTAAGTTATACATCATTTTGATGTATAAAAAGATCTTGCCGTATAAGCTTATATACTATACGATGGTCACATCAAACAATTAAAAATGTCATAACTTATAGTATAAGCTTATACTATCAGGCCTTTACATCATACGAAATACGCCTTTAATGTGACCTTTAAAATATGATACAAACATTCTTGTTGTAATAACTAATTGAACTGAATCTAAAGTATGATGCAAGAATGTAATGTCCTGTATCTGAATGCAGACTTCAGCTGTGAAATTGGGGAACATATCTTTCATTGATATTCAAGGAACTTCAGCCACCGAAGAAGCAATTAAATTTGCTTGCAGTGATGCTTTACCATGTGAACGATTATATCTGGAAAATATTTATCTTGCATCAATGTTCGGAGGAATCACAAGATCTTACTGCTGGCAAGCTCATGGTTCTACTAGGGGTATGGTGTATCCTTCTGCCTGTTTTTCAAGCAGTAAAGATTTCATCAGACAGAATGTGTGGTTAGAGTCAAACCCTGCTATTCATTCCGTCTGAACAAGGTAGTGTGTACATATTAAAATGAGTACATGCATCCCTTAATAATTATTTTGTAGACTATTGTTTACGGGGGAGGGTTATATTTACAAATTTTTACAAACTACATTATGTTCTTCCGGGAGAACACTAAGTTACACTATGTTGGAAGTACATAATTTGAAAATAGCAATACGATGGTTCAAGGGTAGCATTAC
>JAVKPL010008201.1:0-11362 GCA_032173675.1 Gastrolobium villosum | reverse complement strand
TCCTCTTCTGAAACAGCAGCAATCCATCCTCGTTCCAAGACACACCGTCCTGGTTCTTCACATAATCAAGGCACTCTCTTTGCACTTGCGCCTCTTTAATCTTTTCCATCAGCTCATTAATCACTTCTGCTGTTTCCATTTCGAGCAGTGCGCCCCCAAACAAGGAGTTCACTCTCAAGTCTCTGAACTTTTCGATCACCTCGTAGTCGCTCATCATCAAGCTGGATAAGCTCACGGATTTCCGACTCAAAGCATCGGCTACCACATTGGCCTTGCCAGGGTGATACCTCAACTCAAAGTCGTAGTCCTTCAAGAGCTCCATCCATCTTCGCTGTCTCATGTTCAACTCCTTCTGTTCAAACAGATACTTCAGGCTCTTGTGATCACTGAATACAACAAACTTCATGCCAAACAGGTAATGCCTCCAAATCTTGAAAGCAAAAACAATGGCTGCCAACTCCAAGTCGTGAGTCGGGTAGTTCTCCTCATGAGGTTTCAACTGTCTTGAAGCAACCGCTTTCCCTTTTTGCATCAGCACACAGCCTAGCCCTTTACCAGAAGCATCGCAATATAACTCAAACTGCTCCACAGGATCAGGAAGGACTAACACAGGAGCAGTAGTCAGTCTCTCCTTCAACTCCTGGAAACACTCCTCACACTCATGCGTCCACACGAATGGAGTCTCCTTTCGGGTAAGGCGAGTCATCGGTAGCACCATCTTGGAGAATCCCTCTATGAATCTCCTGTAGTAGCCTGCCAACCCCAAGAAGCTTCTCACTTCTGTAACCGTCTTGGGCCTCTCCCAATCCATCACGGCCTCAATCTTGTTAGGATCAACTGCAACTCCATCAGCGGAAATCACATGACCCAGAAATTTCACCGCCTTGAGCCAAAACTCACATTTTGACGGCTTAGCATATAGCTTTTTCTCTTTTAGCACTTGCAACACAATCTTCAAGTGTTCAACATGCTCCTCCTCCGTCTTGGAGTAAATTAAGATGTCGTCAATGAAGACGATCACAAACTGATCCAGGTACGGCTGGAAGATCCTGTTCATGTAGTCCATGAACACTGCGGGTGCATTGGTGAGTCCAAACGGAATCACCAGGTACTCATAATGCCCGTACCTCGAGCGAAATGATGTCTTTGGGACATCCTCCGGCTTTACCCGTATCTGATGGTAACCGGACCGGAGATCAATCTTGGAATACACGCAAGCACCCCTGAGCTGATCCAGCAAATCATCAATGCGTGGAAGAGGGTACTTGTTCTTGATTGTCACCTTGTTCAATTGTCTGTAGTCGGTGCACAACCGCATGGTCCCATCTTTCTTTTTCACAAAAATGACCGGTGCTCCCCAGGGAGACACACTCGGCCGAATGAAATCTTTTGCTGAAAGCTCCTCAATATGCTTCTTCAGCTCCGCCAACTCTGGTGGCGACATCCGGTATGGAGCCAATGAGATAGGCCCCACACCAGGCAATAAATCAATGGAGAACTCTATCTCCCTCTGCGGTGGAAACTCAGGAATCTCCTCGAGAAACACCTCGAGGAATTCCCTCACCACAGGAATGCCAGTGAGATCCTCCTGTGTCCCACTCACCAAACCTCCCAACATGACATAGCCAAATGCCCCTGCTCTCAAGGCCCTCCTCGCCTGCAGGACTGAAATGAACGGTGAGGAACTGTCTGTGGACCTACCCGGAGACATCACCACTCTCTTGGCACAAAAGTCAATCAATGCATAGTTTCTGGACAACCAATCCATGCCCAGAATAATCTCCAGGTTGGCCATCGGCAATCCTTTCAGATCTACCGAGAAGTCACGGCCATCCCACTGAAACGCTACATCGCGATGAACAGTGGAGGTCAAACATTTTTCTCCGGTGGCGGTGGTCACCTGCATCGGTGGAGAAAGCACATCACTGGGCAACTCAAGCCCCACAGCAATAGGGGTAGCAACAAAAGAGTGCGTTGCCCCGGAATCAAACAGCACATCAATAGCTGAACCACCAATGGTAACAGTACCTCTGACCAGGTTCGGAGCTCTGTCCGACTGCTGACGATCAAGTGTGTATACTCGCCCTGTAGTAGGTGGCACGGCTGGTGCCCTAGTAGGAACCATCTGCAATGGCACAGCCTGCACTGCAGCAATTCTCGCCGTTGGGCAATCTCTGGAATAGTGGCCCTCCTTGCCACACTGGAAGCATATCAGCTGTCCGGTAGAACACAGCCCAAAGTGTGACTTCCCGCATCCCGAGCATCTGGGAGCAGGAGGTCTAGCTGCGTTCCCCTGAGTGAAAGTCTTTTTAAACTGGTTTGGCGCTTGCTTAGCCGCCAACTGTTTGCCCTTGCCCTTGTTTGCAAAATTTCTGTTCTTCCAGGTAGCGGAACCGCCGGTACCCTGTGGCACCTCAATCTTGGCCTTCTTGGCCTGACTCGCACGGCAGTAGTCCTCAATGTCGCGGCACTGCTGTACCAACGCCCCGAAGTCTCTCGAAGCGGAACCAGCAAGATGTCCAGCAATGTCCTCATTAAGTCCCCTCCGGAACTTAGCCGCAAGAAAAACGGGAGTCGGTCTCGCCATGCGGAAATCAGCGAACTTGACCAGCTCATTAAACTTGGCCAGGTACTCTTCGACAGACAACGAGCCCTGTACCAACCGGTCAAACTCTCCCTGTTTCCTTTCCTGAGAGTCATATGGAAAGTACTGCCCCAGAAAGCTCTCCTCGAAGAATGGCCACGTCATCACACGGCCCTGCATCTCGTAGATGTGAGAAAGGTTGGTCCACCACTCATGGGCCTCGCCCTCCAGCATGTAAGTGGCGAACAACAGCTTCTGCGGATCGGTGCACTGCATGATCCGGAATATCTTGTCCAACGCCTGTAGCCATCTGGCAGCAGCAATGGGATCATAAGATCCGTCGAACGAAGGTGGCTTATGCTTGCGGAAAGCATTCAGCCGGCGATCGATTTCGTCACGATCCTCAGCAAATACGGGGATAGTCTGCATAGCCCCCGTCAAGTGACTGCCCTCACCCATCTGACTCTGGGTGTCCTCCTGTTGACTAGGCGGAGGTGGAGGCGGTGGCGGCGGTGGAGGTGGTGGAGGACACTGGCCAGCAGCAGGACCAGTCGTCAACTCCTCCAACATGACCCTCATCATAGTCATGTTGGCCATCCGGTTCTCCTCCAGAACCTCTGCCGTGGCTCGCCGGTTCGCATCTCGAATAGCGTCCAGCATCGCCTAGTTTGCCAACCTCGTGGCTTCCTGGTCGGCTAGTCGGGCCGCCTGCATCTCAGCCAACGCAGCCAGGATAGGATCCGATTGATCCTCACTCGTACTAGGGTTCCTCCTTGGTGGCACCATGACTCTGCACAAGTTACACAAAGAATGAGTTGATCAGGCCCACGCCATGTGGTCACATATGCATCATCATAACACACACCAATCAGAGAGAACGCAAAGTAGACACGCAACGACACATCCTAAGTTATTGCAATAGATACAGGCTTTTCCCTAGAAAGTGCTCTGATTCCATAAAATGTAACAGCCCGTGTTAACCCGGATTGTTAACATACTATCGTATTAAGCCACGCTTAATTAAAATGCGGAATAACTTTTTCTTTAATTCAATTATGACGTCATTAACCTTAGCCAACTGATTACTTAATCAATTTCATAAAATACTGCCTGTATGTAAATTGCAAGACAACTAACTGGAATACCTCATATATAAATAGTAAGTGAGTATCTAAAGCCACAGGACTACAACACGTAGCCTGGGTCAAAATCCTGATACTTTAATTACAACATCAAATTAAAAGAGACAATAGTCAAACCATGTGGCATGGACAAACCCCATACTCACCAAATAAGGCGACAATGCCCAAAAACAGTCTCAACATAAAACTTAACAGAAAGCATAAACAACCGTCAATTAAACAGCATCCATCATATCAGCAAAATACAGATAGTCTAGCTCAGCTCTGGCCTCCTGCCACCTGAGCCCTCAACATTACCTGAACCTGAAATAAGCGTCCCCAAACGTGGGGTGAGATCTCTAAACAAGAAATCTCAGTAAGACAAGGGGTCCTCAAGGATCTTCCACCCCAAGCTCACTTACATGTGTAATATAAGTTCAAAAACAGTATTTACAATATAAGTTCCAAAACTATGCGATGGAGCAATTAATCATGCCATGTGTGTTTATCAAATCTACTGGCCAGAGAAATGTAGGAATACGTCTATACCTACATGAGTACAAGGAACACCGCTTGCACCTCACCCACAGCCTCACCATCTTGTATGTACTACATACTCAGGCTTACCGTATAGGTGGACACCACATGCATCTCATAAAAGCACATTGCATATAAATAGCTCAACAGCATTTCCAAAACATTAAAGCATGTAACACAGCATGCATAAACCCATCCCCATGGGACATGGTGGAACAACAAAATGGCTAAACCGAGGACACGAAAGCTTACCTTGCAAGCTAGCTATCCAAGCCAAGAGTCCAACCACTCTCAAGTCCAAAAACAGCAGTATCACAATCTGATATGGACCAATAACACATCAATATTTATGCATCACAAGCATACAACTTAAAGATTACGCCTTTCCTTTATGTTTTACGTCTTAAGGCTTCCAAAAAAGCCATAAGCCCTTAATCACATGATTCTGACTTAGTTCATTAATTACAGAAGTTCAACTTCCTTAATCTTGGGTCCACACACACCCAACAGCTTACTGTTCACACAGCACGGCTACTGTTCTGTGAAAACCCAGGATATCCGGATATCAGAAGGGACATATCCGGATATGTCATATCCGGATATCACACTGACCATATCCGGATATAACATATCCGGATACCCAGGTCCCATATCCGGATATCAATATCCGGATACCATATCCGGATATCGATATCCGGATATCTGTTCGACAAATATCCGGATATCTCACGACAGAATGCAGTTTCTACATTTCGTGAATATCCATCCCAAAGATCCAACTTTTAACACATGTACACGTTTAAAGCATGCATTTTTAATCTATTTTAGGTTCATACTCATTATACCCCCTTGTTTACTCATTAAACATGGCCAAGACATCAACTTTAAGCATCAAAACTTAAGATCAAAGGTGAGGGAACTTATCAAAGCTCAAAACAGAGCAAAGTGTGCTCTTGGAGCTCTCCCAAGACACTTCAAACTCAGCCTAAGTAGGAGCACGAAAATGACACCACAAAGATGGGTTCTTGCACCACAAGATGGCTCCTTGGCACCACCAATGCCAAGCCAAAGGTTCAAACCACTCAAGCTCACCAACTCAGCCCACCAACCTCACACACAGCAGCTGAACACAGCCAAGAACACTCCTCTCACTCCCACAAGGATGCTCACAAGTGTAAAGGAAGGAAGAAGGAGGAGAAACCAAGCCAAAAGGTGAAGACTTGATCCTCAAGGTTGAGGGAAAGGAATGGAACAGTGATAAGCAGCAAAAACCAGCCCCCTTCACGTAGGAAATAGTGGCTGCCTAGGGTTGTGTGCCTTAGTGTGTCTATTTATAGGCACAAGGCCACTTAGCGCGCAATATTAACCTTAATAGCAAAGTAAAAAATCTTGATCCCAAACTTTGGAATCTAGACCTAGACATTTTTCTAAGATTTGTCATATTTTTATTTTATTTTTCGGAGCACCTTTCCGGTACGCGCTTTTCCATAGCCAGTATCAGTTCTGGCACCAGATTACGTTATTTTGACTTGAAACTTGTTTTACAAGTCCTACATAATATTCTAGTAATTATCATGCATTCTTTATAATTTTCCGGGATACTTTTCCGGTACGCATTTGTACCGAGTAGCAGAACCGGTATCTGCGCTTTTCTTCCGAAAAGCGACTTTCAGCATTCTTACCCACTAATTGTAATTATTAAAGCCTCATAATAATTATTAGGGTCAATTATGGAATTATTTCCTAATTATCATAATTAATTCGCTAATTACCTTAATTAGCGGTGCGGGTTCTTACACCAGTCAGTTACAGTCCGAATACAAATCAGATGCCTACTCTACACAAACTCTACAACAATTACAAAGTAACCCTCTCAATATAGCTGACTGGCGTCTGCGCAATGGAATACTCTTCCGTCGAGGTCGAATTTTCATTCCAGCTGAGTCAAAGTTGGTGAGCCACATCCTCTATGATTATCATACTTCCGTCCAGGGGGGACACTCCGGGGTCCAGGCATGCCTACATCGCATCCAACGGAATTCCACCTGGAAAGGGTTACGCAAAGATGTAAAAGAGTATATTAAAAATTGTGAAATGTCAGAAATTGAAAGCATCTAATCACCCTCCTCTTGGGTTGTTACAACCATTACAGATTCCAGACTCTATTTGGGCACACTTAAGTATGGACTTTATTACACACTTACCAAGATCTGGGGGCCATACAACGATCCTTGTGGTGGTTGATAGGTTCTCTAAGGCTGCTCATTTTGTTGCTCTACCTGCCTCGTATTCAGCCACTCTGGTTGCCCAACTCTTTTGGGATTTTGTTGGCAAACTCCATGGGATGCCAGAATCTATCGTGTCTGATCGCGATCCGATTTTTTTGAGTGATTTTTGGCGTTCCCTTTTTAAATTGCAGGGAACCAAACTTCATTTTAGTTCTAGCTACCATCCACAGTCAGATGGTCAAACAGAGAGGGTTAATCGATGCTTAGAAAATTACCTTCGAGCTTTTTCGCATGCACACCCGACCAACTGGTCCAAGTTTTTGAGCTTAGCGGAATATCACTACAACATCTCGTTCCATGCGTCTGCTGGCACCACCCCTTTCCAGGTCATGTTCGGCCGCAACCCGCCTAACTTGCTGGCATATTGTTTGGGATCCTCCTCCAATGAAGCAGTAGATTCCACACTCAGCGACCGCATGTTCATTATCAGTACGTTAAAAGAAAAGTTATTTAAAGCTCAACAGGTTATGAAGGCACAAGCTGACAAAAAGAGAAAAGATTGGTCCTTTACCGTTTGAGAGTTCGTCCTGGTCCGTCTGCAACCTTATCGCCAGCTTTCAGTGGCTCGACGTTCATCCCAGAAGCTAGCATTGCGTTTCTATGGGCCTTTTCAAGTCGAAGAGAAGATCGGACCCGTAGCTTATCGCCTGAAGCTTCCACCCACGGTGAAAGTTCATCTCGTCTTCCATGTCTCAGTCCTTCGACCTTTTCGTTCGAACCAGGGGTATAAGGTCCATCCACTTCCGTTTACAGACACCGACAAGCCACTGCTCCACACATCGTGTGCCATAGTTGGTTCTCGCCAAGTATGGCGACGAGGCGAACTCGTTCCTCAAGTCCTGGTCCAGTGGCAAGGGCTTCCACCCGAGGACTCTACCTGGGAGGATAAAGCTTTGGTTTTGCATCCAGCTAACCGTGATAGAGGACCACCAGCAACTTTACAGGACAAAGAGGTTTCTGTGGGTGTGGATGGTGTGATGGAAGTTTCCGTAGGTGGGGGAGATGGAGCTGAGAGGGAAGAGTCTGGAAGGAAAGTTAAGCACTTTGCAGGATCTGAGGAAAAAAGTGAAACCCCTTCGTTTACTCCCAGTTTAACGCGAGCCTCTCCACGTTCAAGGGCTGCGATCGTCTCTCCAATGTCGGCAAAATCACAGCCGTTGCTTTGCCTCAATGACTTACAGCTGGCTTCCACTACGCAATCCAAAGGTGCGGTCCAGATTTTGCCCTCGTTGTCGGTGCCATCCCCACCGTTGATCCCTGATCCACTCATCAACCGTTTTGTCCGCTTCCCCATACGGGCTTCGCAAGTGCAGCCCCGTGCATTTGGCCCATTTAATTTCGTGGAACCCAAGCCACGACTTGAGGACAAGTCGCGTGTCTCAGGGGGAGGCAATGTAATGGGCCGGCTGAGCAACGTAGGCCCAATACGTGACACAGAGAGGATTAAAAAAAAGAAGGCCCAGCCCACTTACTTGAAAGATTATATGGTGGGCTAAAAAGAAGATGGAGCCCAAGAGTTTGTTACTGATATAGGGATGGTATGGTCATTGTACCAAAGTTTGTTAGTACTTTTCTGTTATTGTTATTACTTTTTGTTTGTTTGTTAGGCAACGAAGGTGTGATTTCTTTCTGTTGTTTGTTATGCAAATATTGAGTATAAGTATGGAAGGATGATAAGTAAATGGGTATGAAAAATTCAGATATTTCTCTCTCTCTCTCTCTCATCCTCATATCCTCTTCTCTCTCCCTAACTTTCCTCTCAACTTGAAAAACTACACGTAACACAATTGCCTAGGGTTTTATGCACTTAGACTTATATAGGTCCACTTAAATAATCACGCAGTATTAGCACTAATAGCTAAGCTTGTCATTTTAGTCTCAAACTTGAGATTCTGAACCTACTCATTTTTCTAGGATTTGTCATATTTTTATTTTATTTTTCGCAACACCTTTCCGGTACGCGCTTTTACATAGCCAGTATCAGTTCTGGCACCAATTTTCATTATTTTGACCTGAAACTTGTTTTACTAATTCTCTATATTATTCTAGGAATATTTCCATACTTATTATAATTTTCCGGGATATTTCACCAGTACGCATTTATACCGAGTAGCAGGACCGGTCTCTGTGCTTTTCGTCAGAAAAGCAACTTTCAGCATTGTTAATCACTTTCATATTTATTTAAGCCTCCTAATAACTATTAGGGTCAATTATGGAATTATTTTCTAATTTCACATAATTAATTAATTAACTTCCTTAATTAACGGTGCGGGTTCTTACACCTTGCATTTGACATGTTACCCCTATGATGGTGTGCATGCTCAACCACGTGACCTTGTCATCTTCCCCATCGACCGATGCGTGAAAAATCTTCTGTCCCCAATTGTTCGAATTCACTTCCTGAACCCAATAGCATCACATGAAGCTGTAGATTACCACATATGTGGTCCGCAGAAAAAGATGCACGCACCCTAAACAGAGATTCAGTCATCGACAAGCCACTGCCATCCGTCTGAAATGCGTGTCTTGCCTATCTCTACCATTGACGTTTCTCACTAAGTCTCCATGCGTGGATCTATATCACCTCCCATTATCAGTCGTAGCTTGTCTAGATTAGGATTTAATTCACCGGGTTTCATTTGCGGCCAAGCTGATTTGTTAAACCTACTTGGACTAGGCCCACGTGTATAAGTGCTTAGCCCACTGCATGTTCCGGAACTTACACCCCTAGGGGTGTAAATGGCCTAGATCGGCCTACAGGGGCCTACGACCTAGCTTATATTAGGCCGGACTTGCCTTATTACAAATAATAAAAAAGAACAGGCATAGACTTTTAAAAAACCTATTTAGAAAGCAGGCCATAGGTTTTTTACATGTCGGGACTATAATCCTACGAGCCGGCCTATATCATATTATTTATTTTAAATAAAATAAATAAAAATGTTATTTTAATTATTGTGAATAATAAAATAATATTATTTTAGTTATTTTTAATTATTGAATATGTAATAGGCTTAAATAGGCTAACCGGCCTAGACCAAGGCTTTTTTTTAAATATAGGTCAGCCCAGACATGGAATTTGGGGCCTACATAGGCTAGCAGGCTAGACACAACATCTTTTTATATAGGCCTAGGCTATTTAAGTCAAAGCCTAGCCTATTTACACCCCTACCCCCGATTCCCTTTTTCTTATCTGCTTGGATTGCTAGTCTGTGCTGTTAGTGTTACCCACGTGTGTAGACCCGACCCGAGTCTAGTAATAACAGATCCACTCTGGCCCAAGCTAGTCATTGTCTTCCTCACTATCATTTCCTTTTCTTCGACCATTTGCACCATAGACGTAACTTCCTTCATTCCTGTCACGCGATGCAGTCTAACCTCACCTCTAATTTCCTTATGCCCAGTAGTTGTCCCACCCTATTCACTACTCTTTTCTTCTCCTCCTCCTCCTCATCTTTATTTTTCTTCTTCTTCTTCTTTCATTTCAGCTACATTTTCTTATTTAACCTCTGTTCTTTCTTCTTTGTGCACTTCTTCTTCTTCTTCGTCCTCTACGTGTCTTTCTTTTTCTTGTTCTTTTTTTTTTCTATTTCTTTGATTCTCGGTGCAGTGAACATATGAAGTCAGGTTTGTGCCTTGATTTTCTCTGTCAAAGCCTTGAGCTCTACTCTCTTCTTTTCTTTTTCTCCTCTTCTTGTAGGTGAGAGATCCATTACACGATTTAGGAACTCCAGAACAGTTTCTCAAAGCTGATGAATCGCGTCCTCAACTCCATTCTTCCTCTCTTCCAATAGCTCAATGCACCTCTCCATTTTCTTCACTCTATTTTCCATTTTTTATACGGACCAGAATATGTAAAAGAAATATTATGATGGGTCTGAATTTTTTATGAAATTTTTAGTCACTAATCAAGTTTTTGTTATTAGATAAACATTAAAATTTCCATTTTTTAATTAATGTCCGTTTAGAATTAATGGGTTTAGAAGTTTCATTTGTTAGAATTGAATATCCACACAGATACAATTGACAACCACACAAAATATCTATGAAAGCATTTTCTATAAAACTTGCTTACTTGCACAGTTTTGTTCATAACGATTATATCTTATTATATGCTCTAACTTGCTAAAAGTAACTTAAAAACTATTAAAAGCCATAAAACAGAAACGGAACAAAACTGCTAAAAATGGACACTCATTCAATCCTAAACATGAAACTTTTAAACCAATTAATTCAAAACGGACATTAATTAGACGCTGAGAGCGGCGAGTCAATTTAGAAGCCGGATAGAGAGGATAAGGAAGAAGACGAGATGTCGAATGAGCTTGAGAAGTCAGCAAAGGAACGAGAAGCATGGAATCTGAGATGCTTGTTGGAGACCGGCTTGGAGGAGACTACGAAACCGAGTCTCATGTTGATAACCGGGATGGGGGAGATCATGGCTAAATCACCGAGTTCATGTTTTGGAAGAGACTTCGACCCCGACGTGAGGACGGTGGTCTGAGATTCTATCAATGAGGCGCGTGGAAGCTGGACTTGTTGAAGAAGAACCCGGCGATGAAGAAACTGAGAGCGTAAAAATGGAAGATGTGATTGTGGATAGGGAACCCGGCGATGAGGAGCCTAGAGTTACTTTTATGGCGGAATCATCTTGGCTCAAGCGTAAACCAGAAGAAGATCGTGGGGCGGAATCAGAAAATGATGCATTGAGTTATACGTGTAAGAATGGATGTGGAAGTATATCGGAGGATGAGGTCGACGGAGAAAAATTCAAGACTGTCTATCTTCCACAATGAAGGAACCGCCGGACAAAAAAAATTGAAGAAAAGAAT
>JAVKPL010008200.1:0-11116 GCA_032173675.1 Gastrolobium villosum | reverse complement strand
ATAAATGTCAAAGATAGTTCTAAACTCCAGTTACAAAAATGAATCAAGATAATTTAGAAGCTAAAAAATGAAAAGAAAAAGGCTTGAAGGAGAGAGAGGAAGAGCAGGTCGAGTTCCATTTTATATATGGATTATGAATGAATTACATGTTCTTAGTTGCATTTTCATTAATTTATACTGTCATAGATCCATGAAGATTGTTATAGCTAGATGCAATTGCAAAAGTAAAATAAAATGGACAGCAAGCAACTTCAGTATTCTTGCAATTTGGCAGACATTGGTTTGTTGAGGAAATAACCTTTACCAAAAGAAGAGAACATTACTTTGCAGTAAGTTTATATCCAGTAAATAACTATTGAAAATACATACCACAAAGTTTAGCTTATAATGTGTAATCCATAACTTCAGATAGTATCTTGCATGCATAAGATTACACCTTGATGACAATAAAATAAAATAAAAATAATAATTCTTCAGTGGGGCAAGTTTAGACATATCAAGAGGATTCTATCAACAAGATAAGACATACTTTATGAAATTTCTTGAGTGTTGAATGTTAGTGAACAAAAATCAGAGATGCAGTAAAAAAATTTGAAACATAATGTTTAGTAATATTAAAACTAAAAATTAGAATACTTGACAACATATTCATACAAATTCCGGTCTCCAAAACCAACCAAGGAACTTGCAGACTTTGCTTCATCATAAAAAAGGGCAATCTGATACTATAAAGCTTTCAATATGCACGAGAAAGAATTGATCCATTATAATAGGCAATCTTATTTTATGTTTGCAAAAAGCTGATTACATAAATCAAATATGTAACATCTAAATTATATGACTACTACAACAATAGTTATGCCAATGCTCCTTACTTTAGATGGAAAAGGTACAAAAACATCTTGCATATCTTGGATACAAAATTTGTGGTCGAGAAATACACCTATAAAATTTTGAGGTACCAATCGCTGATAAAGGTTTCTCACTAGTTGAAGTTTGTCAAGTTATGCAAAAGGACTCCAACACAAAATCTTTGCTGTCCCAAAATGATAAAAGTATAATGCATCCCAATTGTCATCTTTCACATGTGCTTCTTAATACATCAAAATAGATTTACAATTTCTAATGAATTAAGAAGCACATGTGAAAAATGACAATCTAACTATAAGATGCATCATACTATAATCATTTAGGGACAATAAAGAATTTGTGATGAGTCCTTTTACATAACTTCACAAACTTCAACCAATGAGAAGTAAACCTTCTGGCCTTCTTAGTAGGGGACTTCTAACTAAATCTACTTGCTGACCACTCAATTTTCCATCCTAAGATATGCAACATGTTTTCCTATTTTTTCCTTCCAAAGTTGCTAAGTCGCCATGCACTTAGAAGCAAGTGCATATTGCTTAAACAGCTCCAGGACAAAATTCAGCTGCAGATTTCCAATGTTTGGACCTTAAACATGTTGAGGATCTATGTTCTTTATTTCTTTCAAAACAGCTAGCACCTGAAATTACTTCACCAGCAGCATAAAAAAAATCACTCTTCGGTCAACCCGACTAGCGAATGTGGGGTTAAACCACCAATTCCAGTTAAACCCGACTACCAAGTGTGGGGTGGAGGAAATTACTTCACCATCAGCATATCAGGAAATTTCTTTTCAAACTTTAGTAAGACCTCTTGAATAGGAGGAACAAGTTTTTTTTCTCCAGTCCACAAGTCTTTCACATTGAATGTCCACTTCCTAATCATGTCAAAAAAAACCCTTTTCTCCCAGCTTGAATGTGCCAAGATCTAGTTGGAAACTAAGAACAGAAAATTGGAGGAAGAGTATTACAATCTTGAAAATGCACATGAAATCTACAAGTTCAGCAACCCAACGATACCTCATCTCTGAGGTATTTATTAGAAGCACTTCCCAGTGACATTTGACTAGCTCTATGTCCCATCCCTTGAAATTGGGAAGTGCCAAAGGAAGATCAGAGATTCCTAAGAGGAAGCCCTTTTTATTCTTGAGCAAAATAACAAGGGAAAAAAAATTACATTTGAATAATAAAAACTTAAACTTCAGACAGAAATATGGCACAAATTAGGGTAATGAGAAATTGTTCTGTAGCATGCAATAACTCTTCAGGGCACAAAGATCTTGTCTAGAAAGTTGAAGATGATATTAGAGCAGGGCAACCTTGAACCATGAAAGTTGCAAATTAATATAGATCACAATATCCTAGAATGAAGGAGGAATAAAAGCTCATTCCAAACCTCAAATTGGCACAAAATAACTCAAAAAGAGTTTGATTGGCATCTTTTATTAAATTGATGTGTGTGGCCGACAACAAAAAGAATGAGCTAGGGATTTTAGAACATTTTAAAATGGGAAAATGATTTCAAACCAGCCACATATACACAATAAAAGTGGGCTCATTTAACTACCAAAACAAAAGTGGGCTCATTTTCACCAAAAAGAAAAAAGAAAAAAAAGTGGGCTCATCTTGTTTTTCTCTTTTACTTTTTTATGATTTTCTTTCTCATATATTTTGTGTCTGAGATAGATAAATGATTTCTACCTCAATCGTTAGAAATCATTTGCCCTTTAAGAAAACATTTTATAGTTAAAAAATAATTAAGTCATTACATTGATTTCGAAAAAAAGTGATGCAATTAAATTTAGAATAAAAATATGTCGTTACAATTATTTTAAAATTTGACATCAAATTCTAATAGTTGATTTTTGTTAATCAATAGTTGTAATTTTTACTCATCAAACTTATTAATTCCAAATAAATGATAATCGTTGATCAACGAAAAACAACGGTGATTTACTGTCAAATTTTAAAGTCTGACACGGCTCTCAAAGGATCCTATCTCAATGGTGCAGAATTATTTGACACCGGTATCAAGCTTTCACTAATCAACGGTTATAATTTTCGCCAATCGAACTTATTAATTAATTATTAATATCCAATAAATGATCGTCATTGATCGATGAAAATCAACGATTAGAATTTAGAGTCAATTTTCAAAATTTGGTACCAATGTGAAAAGATCCTATCTCTTTTAAAATTTTAATTTTCTTTTGTATCATAAATTTTATTGAAATATTTCGTTTTTTTTTATTCCAAAATAATATAAGAGATAATTTTATTTTCTATTGCAGGAAAACATCAATCCCATTAATTTATTTTTAAAATTGATTTTGAAATAGGTTCTTTTTACATACAAGAAAATTGAAGCTTTAATGTTTTTTGCTATTTTATAAATATATATTATTACCCATATCTTGGTTAATTTTCTAATTTTTTTCTATTTTAATTTTTTACTATTGATTTAACAATACAAAAATAATAACTAAAACTAAGATCCTGACTTAAGAAACAACTCACTAAATTAAGTTCCTAACCTAAATAACAAATTAGCCCACTAATTAAAAAAAACCTTACTTTCACTGAATGAAATCTCGGTCCATTCTACAAACACATCCTCCCTTTTAAATTTTTAAAAAATAATAATAACTTTTGTTTTTTTTTTAAAGTGACTAATAGTAAAAAAAAATTATGTACGACTCATCTTATCACATGGTCCATGTGGGAAGGAAGCAAGGAGTAGACCACTATGATTCTATGAACGAGGGTGTTTTGGCTGCATATAGAGATAGTAAAGCACAGCCCGACGCAGGAAAATGGGAAGAGAAAAGTATGATTTTCACGGATATTTAAATTAAATTTAGAGTAAATACCATTTTTCGTCCCTGACAAATTCCACGAAGTCCTTTTTGATTCCCAGAATTAAAAAGGGACATCGTGGTCCTTGAAATTGTAAAAAATAAGTCAAGTTAGTCCTTCTGTTAGTGGAGCTCTAACGTCATTACTAGCGGTGCTGATATCTATTGTTAAGTTGCTGACTCACCATGGAAAAAGCCACCCGGACAAAAAACAACTTTGTTTGATAGCTTTTCACTTTTTTTCTCTTCTTCTCCTCTCTCCAATACGGACCACCCATGTCCTGATATCCATTATTCATGGCTTGAACATCATTCTTGTTTCCTCCACCTCCACCATTTTTAGCCTGTGGAGCCCCACCTCCATTTTTGCCACCATTGTTTTTGTTACCTCCACCCTGATTCTGAATGTTTCCTCCTCCTCCTCCCCCTCTACCTCCACCTTTTTTTTTCCTCCATTGCCATTCACTTGCATAGGCACAGGTAGTCCAATGGAGGAAGGGTTCAAATTGAAAATTGAGATGTAGTCCATGAACTTCTTTCTAATAGATTTATCCCTTAAATATTTATAATTTATATTTCTTCGAATCCCAACAACGGTCTTATAAGTAGTGAAAAAATATCACATCTTCAAACCAGCTGAGAAATTTTTTTAGTTATTTTTTAATAAGATAAGTATATTTTTTTAGTTATTTTTTTTACTATTGTAAAATTTTTAATGCTCACTAGTAAAATTTATATCTCGTGTAAAAAAAATGCAGCAATTTATGAACATGTTAATGACATGTAATGTCAAGCGAATATTTTAAAAATTATTAAAAACATTTTTAAATTTTTTTAAAAATATATCACGAGGGAGGCCTACAAGGCCTGCAGGCCATATCAGGATCTCTAATCTTTAAAAACAGGCCAGGCTTGACCTATAAATATAGCCTTTAGTAGGCCAGTAGGTCAGAGATAGGCTGAATATTTTTTTACGTGGGCTTAAGCCAGAAGGCCAAAGCCCAGCCCAGCCCATTTATACCCCTACTTATAACGTAATCATATTACATGGAATATTTTTGTCATGGATTCATGAATAAACTATTATAAATTAAAATAAAGATGTCTTCTATTTATCTATGAAAGAATAGTTAAGACCAATGGCAGACCCATTTGGGGGCCATTGTTTGCACTTGCAGGACATAAAAAAATTGGGTGGGGGGGGGGGGGGGGATTTTCCACATAGGATGTGTGATTCGGGCCAAGTAAAAAAATAAATATAGGAAGATTGAAAGGGAAAAGGTAAATAGTGGATGAGAATTAACAATGATTTTTTACGATCTTTTGTGAAACAAAAGTGGTCAACTTTGAATCAAATAGATATGTGGATTTTGATCTATTAATCCCTACAATTATATTATATTTTACAAATGTATTTTTGTGGTGTTATTTTTTTTAATTATCATTATCAATTATTTCTTTAAAACTCTGGTTGATTCACCAAAACTTTACTTTAGAAACGGAAGCAAAAATTGGATCATGATCTTTTTTATAAAAAAATCGGGGGCAGCGCCCCCGAACCACGCCCTAAGTTTGCAGACATAAAAATATTTTTCTAGGTCCGCCACTGGTTAAGACCTTCCACTTAATAAAGTCATGTTAATCAAAATATAAGAAAAGGATGATTCATTGAAAATCTATTGAAATAAGGATAAGAATATAGTCATTTTGGCATTGGTGATGGTATTGCAAATATTTGTATTGTTGGTTATAGTGATACTAGTGAAAACATAAAAAATGAATAAAACAAAATGCAATCACATAAAACTAAAATGTAATATAGAAAGCGAAAAATTATAGAAAACTGAACCTGAACCTAATATTAGATATTGTGTCCTTGAGATAATATTGCTCTCTCTATGATGCCTAAGATTTATGGACAATTGTCTCACAGGATAAAACAAATTATCTTTATTTTTGTGGCGACACTTCCACATGGAATAACCCTATCGAACTTAACCTAGTTTTGATCAATCGCACTAGAGTAGAAGATTGAAAGGGAGAAGGTAAAGAGTGGATGAGAATAACACATGATTTTTTACGATCTTTTGTGAAAAAAAGTGGTCAACTTTGAATCAAATAGATATGTGGATTTTGATCTATTAACCCCTACAATTATACTATATTTTACAAATGTATTTTTGTGGTGTTATTTTTTTTAATTATCATTATCGATTATTTCCTTAAAACTTTGGTTGATTCACCAAAGCTTTACTTTTGAAGTGGAAGCAAAAATTGGATCATGATCTTTTTTTAAAAAAAATTGGGGGCGGCGCCCCGAACCCCCGCCCTAAGTGTGCAGACATAAAAATGGTTGTCTAGGTCCGCCACTGGTTAAGACCTTCCACTTAATAAAGTTATGTTAATCAGAATATAAGAAAAGGATGATTCATTGAAAATCTATTGAAATAAGGATAAGAATATAGTCATTTTGGCATTGGTGATGGTATTGCAAATATTTGCATTGTTGGTTATGGTGATACTAGTGAAAACATAAAAAATGAATAAAACAAAATGCAATCACATAAAACTAAAATGTAATATAGAAAGCGAAAAATTATAGAAAATTGAACCTGAACCTAATATTAGATATTATGTCCTTCAGATAATATTGCTCTCTCTATGATGCCTAAGATTTATGGACAATTGTCTCACAGGATAAAATAAATTATCTTTATTTTTATGGCGACACTTCCACATGGAATAACCCCATCGAACTTAACCTAGTTTTGATCAATCGTACTGGAGTAGAAGATTGAATGGGAGAAGGTAAAGAGTGGATGAGAATAACACATGATTTTTTACGATCTTTTGTGAAACAAAAGTGGTCAACTTTGAATCAAATAAATATGTGGATTTTGATCTATTAACCCCTACAATTATACTATATTTTACAAATGTATTTTTGTGGTGTTATTTTTTTAATTATAATTATCGATTATTTCCTTAAAACTTTGGTTGATTCACCAAAGCTTTACTTTTGAAGTGAAAGCAAAAATTGGATCATGATCTTTTAAAAAAAAATGGGGGCGGCGCCCCAAACCCCCACCCTAAGTGTGCAGACATAAAAATGGTTGTCTAGGTCCGCCACTGGTTAAGACCTTCCACTTAATAAAGTTATGTTAATCAAAATATAAGAAAAGGATGATTCATTGAAAATCTATTGAAATAAGGATAAGAATATAGTCATTTTGGCATTGGTGATGGTATTGCAAATATTTGTATTGTTGGTTATGGTGATACTAGTGAAAACATAAAAAATGAATAAAACAAAATGCAATCACATAAAACTAAAATGTAATATAGAAAGCGAAAAATTATAGAAAATTGAACCTGAACCTAATATTAGATATTGTGTCCTTCAGATAATATTGCTCTCTCTATGATACCTAAGATTTATGGACAATTGTCTCACATGATAAAACAAATTATCTTTATTTTTGTGGCGACACTTCCACATGGAATAACCCCATCGAACTTAACCTAGTTTTGATCAATCGCACTAGAGTAGAACAATACAAATGTAAAGAATGTACAAAATATCGAAAGGAAAAAACTTATCCATGTACAAAATATCGATAGGAAAAAACTGATCCAACTAAAAATTCTGATTCCCTATTATTTACAAAAAAAATATGTAAGGTCATAATTTAAATTGTACCAATTTAAGGATGAAACAACACATTAGTTCAACGACGAAATGATTCATTTTTTCAAATCAAATTTCTTGTCATAAAAATAATTAATTTAAAAAGTAGTTCCAACACATTTTAATTTTTTTGCTATTAACTTTGTGTTATTAGAATCAAACATGAAATAATCATTTTCATTACGGACAAGTCATCACAAGAAATGACACCATGGAAAAAAATTTGATGTGTTGCACTAAAAGTTTTTGGAACACTGGCCACAAGCTAGATCCTTCTTAGTTCTTATAAGTCCATTGTTCCTCAATACTCACACTCCTAAGGCATGTTTTGTGTACAGTATTGGATAAGACATGATAATATAAGACCTGATAGTATAAGGTTTAATTGTATAAGATCTGATTAAATTTTAATACTATCCAGCGCTTGGTATGGTATTGTATAAGATAATATCATCCAGTGTTTGGTAATACATATTCTACAATACTATATAGGATAAAAATAAATATTTTTGATAAAAGTAATCCTTAATAAAGAATTTATATAATTCTTACAAATCTGTCATACGATATTAATTTTTATAAAAATCTATTAACCAGTGTATCCAAAAAAATGTATTTAATTTTATAAAAATAAAAATCTCCAATATTTTAAAAATAATATTGGAAAATTAATTTTTATTTTAATATATTAATATTAAAATAATATATTAAATTCTTGATAATTGCACTGGTCACGATGTTAATACATCATCCCCTTATCATGCCTAATCTCACCCCTTTAGGCCTAATTATACATCATTTGATGTATTAAGAAATTCTGCTATATAAGCTTATATTTTATGATGGTCACACCAAATAATTAAAAATGTCATAACATATAATATAAATTTATACTATCAAGCTTTATACACTAGAGTCCCTATTTCATCTATCTTTTAACTCACACCTTTTTTTATCACATTCTAGGCCATGGTGATCACCACTTCTTTTGACCTTAGTTTTTTTGGTCTCGTGTTTGAGTCTGAAATGATTTTTTTTAACTAATTTAATTATCAAAATAAGGCAAAGGCAACATACCATATTAGTAGGTGGAAGATAACTAGAAAATAGATCTCTTACAATATGAAAAATTAGCAACAAAATTTCAATATCAAAAGAAATTCTTTCACTGAAAGAAACATATAGCTAAGAAACACGAGGTTAGAAATTATCAAAACAGATGTCATGATGAACTGTTTGATTGTATTCTTTTTTGATTATATCATTCGTGAAAGATGATAAGCTAAAAATAAAATTAAATATATCACAAAAAAATAAGTTAAAAAAATTAGGGAATTGAATTTGAATAAATCAAATCAAGAGATAAGAAATAAGTAGAATAAAATGAAAAAGGAAGAAATAAAAAAATCAAGCAAAATACAACTAAAAACGGCATCTCTTTTAGTTTTCAAATTAAAATAAGGGGAAAATATTTTTCATTTTAAATGAGATAATTTTGTGTCATTTTAAATAAAATGAAATCAATTTGGTGTATATTTAGTTATTTTTTACATTTTCTCTCCTCCGTAAAATTAAGAAAAAAGAGAAAACGAATGAAAGAGAATGTAAAAAATTACCAATTATATATCAAATTAAGACCATTTTATCTAGAATGACATAAAATTATATTAATTAAAATCACAAATATTTTTCCCTTCAATAATAACATTTCATTTGGTTGCTGAAGCACCTAATAAGAGATCCTATCAATTGGTGATAATTTCTCACACATTGCTAATTTGCTGGTGCATGACATTTGTTAGTTCTACAAGATCAGTTTTAAAAGCAAAATATTCTAGTTTCGAATTTTCTTCATAACAAATTTGCACCAACATAACAATATAAAAATAGCAGCGAACCAAACAGAGCCAGCATAGCCTAACAATATAAAAATAGCAGCGATGTAAGAAGATTAGTGACTTAGGTTTAGAGAAGAAAGAAAGACGATGACAACATGTGAGTTTTGTCCATTTTTGCATATTATATTTTGTAATTTTTATATTAAAAAAAAAAACTCAACTTGCGAGCTGGCCTGTTTGACTCGCAGGTTGAGTGGTTTTTTTCCGAGCTGGCTCGGGTCGGGTTGGCAGCTCATATTTGCCAACCCAACCTCACTCATTTTTTAACTTATGAGCCAACCCCACGGATTGGCTCATTGTTGCCGACCCTAGTTACACATAGTATGCTATATGAAACAGGTGTTGGTTAGCATCTATAGTCAATTAAATAGATCTTGGTATAAATACACAATAAGCTGATTAGCAGCTTCAATCAATTAGACCACAAAGTTTAGCTTGAATCCATAACTTCAAGCTAAACTTTTGTCCATTTTTGCATATTATATTTTGTAATTTTTATATTAAAAAAAAAAAACTCAACCTGCGAGCTTGCCTGTTTGACTCGCAGGTTGACTGGTTTTTTCCCGAGCTGGCTCGGGTCGGGTTGGCAGCTCATAATTGCCAACCCAACCTCACTCATTTTTTAACTTATGAGCCAACCCCACGGATTGGCTCATTTTTGCCAACCCTAGTTACACATAGTATGCTATATGAAACAGGTGTTGGTTAGCATCTATAGTCAATTAAATAGATCTTGGTATAAATACACAATAAGCTGATTAGCAGCTTCAATCAATTAGACCACAAAGTTTAGCTTGAATCCATAACTTCAGATAGTATCTTGCATGCATAAGATTACACCTTGATGACAATAAAATAAAATAAAAATAATAATTCTTCAGTGTGGCAAGTTTAGACATATCAAGAGGATTCTATCAACAAGATAAGACATACTTTATGAAATTTCTTGAGTGTTGAATGTTAGTGAACAAAAATCAGAGATGCAGTAAAAAAATTTGAAACATAATGTTTAGTAATATTAAAACTAAAAATTAGAATACTTCACAACATATTCATACAAATTCCGGTCTCCAAAACCAACCAAGGAACTTGCAGACTTTGCTTCATCATAAAAAAGGGCAAGCTGATACTATAAAGCTTTCAATATGCACGAGAAAGAATTGATCCATTATAATAGGCAATCTTATTTTATGTTTGCAAAAAGCTGATTACATAAATCAAATATGTAACATCTAAATTATATGACTACTACAACAATAGTTATGCCAATGCTCCTTACTTTAGATGGAAAAGGTACAAAAACATCTTGCATATCTTGGATACAAAATTTGTGGTCGAGAAATACAGCTATGTACCAATCGCTGATAAAGGTTTCTCACTAGTTGAAGTTTGTAAAGTTATGCAAAAGGACTCCAACACAAATTCTTTGCTGTCCCAAAATGATAAAAGTATAATGCATCCTATCGTTGATTGTCATCTTTCACATGTGCTTCTTAATACATCAAAATAGATTTACAATTTCTAATGAATTAAGAAGCACATGTGAAAAATGACAATCTAACTATAAGATGCATCATACTATAATCATTTAGGGACAACAAAGAATTTATGTTGAGTCCTTTTACATAACTTCACAAACTTCAACCAATGAGAAGTAAACCTTCTGGCCTTGTTAGTAGGCGACTTCTAACTAAATCTACTTGCTGACCACTCAATTTTCCATCCTAAGATATGCAACATGTTTTCCTATTTTTTCCTTCCAAAGTTGCTAAGTCGCCATGCACTTAGAAGCAAGTGCATATTGCTTAA
>JAVKPL010008199.1:0-11247 GCA_032173675.1 Gastrolobium villosum | reverse complement strand
AGTAGCATGCGTTGTCTTGGGCAGAAAGAAAGAGCTGATGTTTGTCACTTTTGATGACTTAGTTCAGCAACATGTTACACGCATCCTAGAGGCATATGTGGTCAGTAGGCATGTCTCTTATTTGGAGCAGAAAACCCTCCCCATTCTTCTCTGTGCGCGCCCCAAAGAGAGGAGACTCAAGCCAACTTTCTGACTTGTGTTATGCTTCTATTAAGTTTTCCAAGTTTCCTTTCTCTTACTTTCCCTTGTGCAGATTGTATAGTCAGATATCAACTTGCCTAACCAAACTAACTCCTCCCCTCATTCCCTTAGTCGTGAGTGATTGATTGAGAAGACAAGTCAGAAGTGGTATTCCTCCTTTTCCCCTGAACTATGAACATCATTGAGGGAAACCAACTACTCCAAACACACTCTTAACCTTCTTTGACCGTGAGCAGTCTTAGGAGGGACCTTAAGGAAACTCTAGTCATTCTCCTTAGTTTTTCAGCCTCGAACTCTTGCATAGAACACCTAACCTCATCTCTCCTTTTCACCTCCCTTGGCTATAAGTAACCATAAGAAGAAGAACAAGATATTGAGACTCAAACCTTCAAACCCGTAAGATCATAGCAAGACACTTAAGCATTTTTTTCTTCCCTACTCTGATGCGAACTTGTGGCAGCAAGCAAGTAGTCTAGAAAACAAGCTTACATTCCTTTCTCCCATCCCTTGTTCGGTCAAAGACCTATCTTGAAGAGCTTGGGACCAAAACCAACATCATTTTCTGCTCCCTTGTGCGCTATCTAGGAGTGAAGAGCAAAACTCATGGCTGTCCCTTTTTGCTCGGTTGGAATTCTGAGTGTGTAGACAAGAAGGTAAGCTCAAAGCTCTTGTATTCTTCTCTTCTTCCCTGATTGGTTTGTGGCTGTATCCATGTTGTATAAGTTCTGGTTTTTGTTTGGCTTTTCTTTCCACCTTCTCGGTCTGCTTAGCTGTGGTAGACAATCAGTTTTGCCCTTAATTTTTGCTGCTCAAGTGTGGGGGGGCATAGTTTTCGCACATAGTGTTACTAGACATAGAAGACTTGGAAAAAAATGATGCACTCATGCACCTGCACCTTGTCCCTCGAAAGGAAGTTAGTGGACACCTTGCCCTTATTTCTTCTAGAGCACCTTAAAGTCAAAAGTTGCCTTGTGAACATAAAACTTTATGCTTCCTTTGTTGAGATGCAAACGGATTAGGTGAGGAAACTATCTAGGATTTTGTCTTTGTTAGCTAGTCATATAGGAGGCAGGCGGTGTGTATCATTGGTACCTCCTAAACCATGTAATTATGGGTATCTAAATAATAAATTAGTGTGAAGTCAGAAAGTTAGTTGGTGTATAAGTAGGAAACCGTAAATGATATGTTAATATGTTAATAATTGATGTGAGTAGGATTTTGGGTAAAGGGAATATTTTTTTAAGCCCTTATAACCGAGGCTGTGTGTGTGTTGGGGACTTGGAAAACTTGTAATGGTTAACCTTTAGTAAAATGAATTATGTAAACACCACTCTAGTCATGTTGCTTTAATGTGTGAGACTTTGGGGAAATTAATTGCTGCCTGTGGGTGGTACGCATCACGGGTGGTCTTTAGATTGTTAACTTGGTTATTTAGATTGTTAAATGTGTGGCACTTAATTTAGAGGGCAGAACCGAATTGGTGTATAAGTATGCAGCCTTGAAGATTTTTTTGTTTGTTAGCAATGGTTGGAATAAAAAGTTATGCAGTGAACTATTAATCTTGAATGCTTGCTAAATCAAATAAAATACAAGAATGGGAATCATGGAAATGACTTGGAAATTATAGGATTTATATGGAACCTATTCTGACTTGTCACATATATATATATATATATATATATATATATATATATATATATATATATTTAGGTCTTATAAAGTGAGCTGAACTTTGGTGCTGTTGCTTATTGCATGGACACGAGGTAAGTGTCAGGCGATATTACCTAATGTGACTATTGACTACTGGTATAAAATTGTGACATGATGCTCCATATTCCGTAAAAATATTATGTTCCATTATGATGAAAGGAAACTGCCAAAAATGTGCCGTGATGACTATATGATTATGAGGTAAAGACGTTATGTGGCAGCATAACGCATATGAAAAGTATATGTGCCGTGATGGCTATATGAAAGGTATATAAGCATGCATCTTACATCATACCGCATTTTTACGCTTTGTGTGTGAAAGCATAGCATGACATGCATGTATCAAGATCATATAGGCCTTGTTTTAGAATAGTTATGTACAGGACCATGTGTTTGAGCAAGCATCATATAGGCATCCCCAAGGTACCGGGGTATGGGACACTTGGCATCAGTCCGCATAGGCCCACAGTTGGAATCCACATGGAGCTCAGGTGCCAAGGGTATATTTGATTCCACTGTGAAGTGCGCGCACGATGGTGCTAAAAGCGCAAAGGAAAGGCGTTATATACGCAATATATGAATATGATGAATAGGAAAGGCGTTATATGCGCTATATATATATGAATATGATGAAAAGGAAAAAGGAAAAGGAACAAGGATATGTTGAAGTGACTGTTTATGATTTTGTGCCTAGTTAATACTGTTATATTACTGGTTTTGTTGCCACACTACTGGGATTATTCTCACCCCTTTGGGGCTGCTATTTTCATAAATGGCAGGAGGACGTAAAAGCATTTGAGGGCGTGATGTTGCTTGCTGATGCATGGACTTTTGTTGTTACTGTTGATTGTTGGATGACTGTAATGTTTAATATTTTGGTACTCTCGGATGACTGTAGACTTTATCATCTCCTATTTTACCTTGAACTTTTATGAACAGCGGCTGTTTTGGAAAAATCAGAAAAACGTTTTGCAAAGAGAATTTTTAACTAAGTGCTGAATTTTTACCAGTTTTACAACCACTTTATGTGTCATGTTTCAAGGGGCAAACGAACTCCGATTTACTATTATTTTATATGCACGCGAAGCCCCGGGTATGTACTTTCAAACTGTGCAGGTTTCATCTCTATACGAAATCTGTACAAATTTTTATAAGCTTCGCCCTACAGCCTGTTCCAGAAAACGGACAGAATTCACAAGCGTTTTACGTGTCCTGTTCCGTGGGGCTATTCACCTCCGAATCGCGCATAATTTATATGTACGCGATGCCCCGGATGTCTAGTTTTACAGAAGCTTGGAATATTTTTTATCGCAAGCATTTTCGATTTTATACAGATTTTATAAGACAGCAAGGTTTTCTGAAAAGTATAGAAAATTTAGCAAAAGGGTTTTATACCTGAAATTTCATATTATTGATGACGATTTCATCTTTTTCAAATGGTTTTATAAGAACCAAATCTGGACTTTTCTCAAGATTCCAATTTATTATTGATAAAGTTTTAAAATTTATGAATTCCATACCGCTGCAACTCTAATACGATTTAGCAAACAACCCTCTTGGATGCATACAAGGGTGGGTGTTACAAGAACTCTATATTGGTACTCTTGTTTTGACAACAAGCTTATAGGTAAGTTGTTGACTGTTATATACCCGTTTCTGCCTTTTGTAACTCTTTTACTTTTACCATAAAAGCATGTCTTTTCACTCCATCGCCGTCCAACAAAGTACCACTTTCTTTCTTTTACACGAAAATTTCTTTACACTTAGAAAAGTGAGTAGTTGCAATTTTTTCAATCCACTCTTTTATAGTTAATAGATAATGTCACAAAAATTAATTTTAGGGGATTTTTTTTTATGTTCATAAAAAAAAAATTTCTTCCAGCAAACACACAAGAAAGAGAGTGAAGAAAGAATAGAGGAAAGAAAAAATTTAAAGTGAATCTCATATAAAATTTGTGTTTGCTGAAAAAATGATTTTTTTATTCAACATAAGAAAAACAACCCCCTTATTTTTTATATTAATGAACTATAAGAATAGTAAAGATTTGCTCCTTCTAGACTTCATATTACCAATAAAAAATAAACTGCTGCATATATCATTTTTTACCCCCGCACAAAATTGTAGAGAGAAACACTTTGTAAGAACCCGCACCGTTAATTAAGGTAATTAGCAAATTAATTATGATAATTAGGAAATGATTCCATAATTGACCCTAATAAATATTAGTGGGCTTAAATAATTATATTGAATGAGTAAAAATGCCGAAAGTCGCTTTTCGGAAGAAAAGCGCAGATACCGGTTCTGCTACCCGGTATAAATGCGTACTGGAAAAGTATCCCGGAAAATTATAACGAACGCATGATAATTACTAGAATATTATGTAGGACTTGTAAAACAAGTTTCAAGTCAAAATAATGTAATCTGATGCCAGAACTGATATTGGCTATGGAAAAGCGCGTACCGGAAAGGTGCTCCGAAAAATAAAATAAAAATATGACAAATCTTAGAAAAATTTCTAGGTCTAGATTCCAAAGTTTGGGATCAAGATCTTTTGCGTTGCTATTAAGGCTAATACTGCGCGATATGGCTTAAGTGGCTATATATGCTAAATGGCACAAGTTTATAGGTCAAAAATATGCAGCCTCATACGTGATTTGTGTTGGTGTTTGAGCTCTCTTTGCTGCACCTCCATCCTTTGTGCTCCTTTGCCCCCCTTCTTCATTCTTTGGCCAAGTTATCACCTTTCATGCTTGTTCCATCACTTTAAACACTTGGTGAGGGTGAGAGTGAGCCTTGGGACTACATTGTTAGTCTCATTCTGAGTTGAGAAGACTGTTTTGGTTGAGGGGGTGAGGCTGAGTTTGTGTCATGAAGGGAAGAAGCTCCAAGTAGCTTTCATGGTGAAGAAAGAACTCACCTTGTTACTTCATTTTCGTTCTTCCACAAAGACAGAATCTAGGAGCTTCAGAGAGGGCTTCATATCTCTGTCCAATTCTGTTTTAAGCCTTGGGGTGAGTTACCTCACCATGATCATGAGTTTATCTTGCTTAAAAGTGGTGTCTTGGCATGTAAAGGGTTAAAATGAAGTAACCAACACCTAAGTGAACTTGTATATGCTTAAAAATGGACCCTTGGTCGTGTACAAGTGTTAAAAGTTGAACCTTTGGACTGGATACTCAAGAAATGCAGAAACTGCATTTCTGTCGTGAGATATCCGGATATTTGTCGAACAGATATCCGGATATCCATATCCGGATATGGTATCCGGATATTGATATCCGGATGTGGGATCTGGGTATCCGGATATGGTATATCCGGATATGGTCAGTGTGATATCCGGATATGGCATATCCGGATATGTCCCTTGTAATATCCGGATATCCTGGGATTTCGCAGAACAGTATCTGTGCTGTGTGAACAGTAAGCTATTGGGGGTTTGTGGACCCTAGATTAAGGAAGTTGAACTTCTGTAATTAATGAACTAAGTCAGAATCACATGATTAAGGGCTTATGGCTTTGTTGGAAGCCTTAAGACGTAAAACGTAAAGGAAAGGCATAGTCTTTAAGTTATATGCATGTGATGCATAAATAATGATATATTATTGGTCCATAACAGATTGTGATACCGATGTGTTTGGATTTGAGAGTGGTTGGACTCTTGGCTTGGATAGCTAGCTTGCAAGGTAAGCTTTCGTGTCCTCGGTTTAGCCATTTTGTGGTTCCACTATGTCCCATGGGGATGTGGTTTATGCATGCTATGTTACATGCTTTGATGATTTGGAAATGCTATTGAGCTATTATATGCAATGTGCTTTTATGATATGCATGTGGTGTCCACCTATACGGTAAGCCTGAGTATATGGTACATACAAGATGGTGAGGCTGTGGGTGAGGTGCAAGCGGTGTTCCTTGTACTCATGTAGGTATAGACGTATTCCTGCATTTCTCTGGCCAGTAGATTTGATAAACACACATGGCATGATTATCTGCTGCATCGCATAGTTTTGGAACTTATATTGTAAATACTGTTTTTGAACTTATATTACACATGTAAGTGAGCTTGGGGTGGAAGATCCTTGAGGACCCCTTGTCTTACTGAGATTTCTTGTTTAGAGATCTCACCCCACGTTTGGGGACGCTTATTTCAGGATCAGGTAATGTTGAGGGCTCAGGTGGCAGGAGGCCAGAGCTGAGTTGATATTTATGATATGCTGACATGCTGGATGTTGACTGCTGTTATGTTTTCCGCTTTGATTATGTTATTATGTTGAGACTGTTATTGGGCATTGTTGCCTTATTTGGTGAGCATGGGGTTTGTCCATGCCACAGAGACTTGTTATTGTCTTTTATTTGATGTCGTAATTAAAGTATCAGGATTTTGACCCAGGCTATGTGTTGTAGTCCTGTGGCTTTAGATACTCACATTATATTTATATATGAGGTACTTCAGTTAGTTGTCTTGCAATTTACATACAGGCAGTATTTTATGAAATTGAATAAGTAATCAAGTTGGTTAAGTTTAATGACGTCATAATTGAATTAAAGAAAAAGTTATTCCGCATTTAATTAAGCGTGGCTTAATACGATAGTATGTTAACAATCAGGAGGCCACGAGGTTGGCAAACCAGGCGATGCTGGACGCCATCAGAGAGGCGAACCGGCGAGCCACTGCTGAGGTTCTGGAGGAGAACCGGATGGCCAACATGACTATGATGAGGGTCATGTTGGAGGAGTTGAGGGCTGGTCCTGTTGCTGGCCAGTGTCCTCCACCACCTCCACCGCCGCCACCGCCTCCACCTCCGCCTAGTCAACAGGAGGACACCCAGAGTCAGATGGGTGAGGGCAGTCATTTGACGGGGGCTTTGCAGACCATCCCCATATTTGCTGAGGATCGTGACGAGATCGACCGCAGGCTGAATGCTTTCAGCAAGCATAAGCCACCTTCTTTCGACGGATCTTATGATCCCATTGCTGCTGCCAGATGGCTACAGGCGTTGGACAAGATCTTCCGGATCATGCAGTGTACCGATCCGCAGAAGCTGATGTTTGCCACTTACATGCTGGAAGGCGAGGCCCATGAGTGGTGGACCAACATTTCTCACGTCTATGAGATGCAGGGCCGTGTGATGACATGGCCGTTCTTCGAGGAGTGTTTTCTGGGTCAGTATTTCCCGTATGATGCACAGGAGAGGAAGCAAGGGGAGTTTGACCGTTTGGTTCAGGGCTCATTGTCAGTTGACGAGTACCTGGCCAAGTTTGATGAGCTGGTCAAGTTCGCTCATTTCCGCATGGCGAGACCGACTCCTGTTTTTCTTGCTGCTAAGTTCCGGAGGGGACTTAATGAGGACATTGCTGGACATCTTGCTGGTTCTGCTTCGAGATACTTTGGAGCTTTAGTACAGCAGTGCCGCGACATTGAGGACTACTGCCGTGCGAGTCAGGCCAAGAAGGCCAAGATTGAGGTGCCGCAGGGTACTGGCGGTTCCGCTCCCTGGAGGGACAGGAAGCTTGGGAACAAGGGAAAGGGCAAACAGTTGGCGGCTAAGCAAGCGCCAAATCAGTTTAAAAAGACTTTAACTCAGGGAAACACAGCGAGACCTCCTGCTCCCAGATGCTCGGGATGCGGGAAGTCACACTTTGGGCCGTGTTCTACCGGACAGCTGATATGCTTCCAGTGTGGCAAGGAGGGCCACTATTCCAGAGATTGCCCGACGGCGAGAGTTGCTGCAGTGCAGGCTGTGCCATTGCAGATGGTTCCTACTGGGGCGCCAGCAGTGCCACCTACTACGGGGCGAGTTTACACACTTGATCGTCAGCAGTCGGACCGTTCTCCGAACCTGGTCAGAGGTACTGTTACCATTAGTGGTTCAGCTGTGGACGTATTGTTTGATTCCGGGGCAACGCACTCTTTTGTTGCTACCCCTATTGCTTTGGGGCTTGAGTTGCCCAGTGATGTGCTTTCTCCACCGATGCGGGTGACCACCGCCACCGGAGAAAAATGTTTGACCTCCACTGTTCATCGCGACGTAGCGTTTCAGTGGGATGGCCGTGAATTCTCGGTAGATCTGATAGGATTGCCGATGGCCAACTTGGAGATTATTCTGGGCATGGATTGGTTGTCCAGAAATTGTGCTTTGATTGATTGTTGTGCCAAGAGAGTGGTGATGTCTCCGGGTGGGTCCACAGCCAGTTCCTCACCGTTCATTTCAGTCCTGCAGGCGAGGAGGGCCTTGAGAGCAGGGGCATTTGGCTATGTCATGTTGGGAGGTTTGGTGAGTGGGACACAGGAGGATCTCACTGGCATTCCTGTGGTGAGGGAATGAAAGTAAACTGGCCTTTGAAGGCCGATGCATGTAAGGTGTAAAACAAAAATTTTATTGCGGAACATACATGCACTCATAGGTTCATGCTTTAAGACAACATGATGTTACCTTGTTTTGGCCTGATCAGTCAGGGAGATGAGATGTCAGGCTTGAAGGGTTCAAACCCTCTAATGGTGATCCACACCACCGTTCGTCTATGATGCAAGAACTCTTTCTTGAAAGCCACCAGATGAACACCACAATGAGGCTTGCTATGCGCACAAGTGGTGAAGGTGGAGGCCAGGTATCCTGTTTGGAAAGGTGTACTGAGCTACCCTACAGAATGGTGCATTGATGGAGGAGAGTTGGCTAGGTTTTTCACTGAAACCTAAGGTGAGGAACATGTCATATTTATGCGCACCCTTTGGAGAGGAGGAGGGAATCCAATCATTCAAAATGAAAACAAACTTTCAAATTTCTTTGAAAGTTGCGCATGAAACAGTGTGATAAGGTGGAGCTGTTGCAAAACTAACTTTGCCAACAACAAATTCATAAACTATCATATAGTATATAGTTCTCATGCGCATAATTCAGCCCTAGAAAGGGTCCAAATACATTGAGTATCTTCCCATTAACCTAGGGTAAGGAAATGTATCAACCCCTGCGGTTTAGGGTAAGCTTTATTCGAAATAGGGAATCTTCAATTTACTGACTCTAAAGGCAGATCATCTCATGATCTCTTTTACTATGCATAGATTCCCGAGTCCCTGTAAATGTCATCCCGATTTCTCCGGTTTACAGATAACCTAATCTCTCACAGAGATTTGACGAATTCCTTCAGCTTATTACCCTAGCCCTTGTGCCCTTTAAGGACACGCCCAACAGTATACCTATGAGTCTCCATGTTTCAGGCAGACGAGGTATACAATCAAAACATGCCTTCAAGAATACAGTCTAGGTAATAACTTCTGGTCTAAGGAAAGACACACCCAAACATAAAGAGATTACTCTAATGACACTATCTGTGAGATTTCCTCATAGAGTCTCTTTTTGGGTCTGTTCAGTGCGAGCTATACTCTTATAGGTCCACCCACGACTTTAGCTAAGATATCTCCATATCTGCAGCTCATGAGGTCTTTACCTTGTATCCATATACAAGTAAATAAGTCGTACTAGTCTTTACTCGAGATCACTGATCCCCAAACTCAGTGTCTCTAGACTAGGAACAAATAATTAGGAATAGACATGCAATATCCTTGAATCCTCATGATCGTGATCTCATCACCGATACTCAAGAGATACCTGTTCTATTCCAAGGGGTTTATCCAGTTTATTCATATAATATTAACAGTAATATCGAGACACAATATGAAACTGAATAAATAGTGCTTGCATTTATTTGCAACAAACAAAGTTCTACATCTAGTGTCCTTTATTTAATCAAAAGATTGTCTCTAGGACACCCATATGCTAACAAGCTCCTACTTGGCCTAGAGCCAATCAGACCTAAGTCGTATGCCCAAAGCCTCATAATGACTATCATGTTTTCTCTGAGAAACAGCCTTTGTCAGAGAATCGGCCAGGTTATCGTCTGTGGGAACATAATCCATTTTTACATCATTCCTATCAATGATTTCTCTAATCAAATGATATCTGCGGAGCACGTGTTTAGATCTTTGATGAGACCTAGGTTCCTTTGACTGCGCGATGGCTCCAGTGTTGTCGCAAAGCAACTGTATGGGCTCATCCATGCTCGGAACCACCCTTAGTTCATTTATGAACTTCTTGATCCACACTGCCTCCTTAGCTGCTTCTGAAGCAGCTATGTATTCAGCCTCTGTCGTTGAGTCTGCTGTTGTCTCCTGCTTGGAACTTTTCCAAGACACTGCCCCACCATTTAAGGTGAATACGAATCCTGACTGTGACTTGCAGTCTTCTTTGTCACTCTGAAAGCTGGCATCAGTGAACCCTTTCACTGTTAACTCATTAACCCCACCATAGACCAGAAACGCATCCTTAGTTCTTCTTAAGTATTTAAGGATGGTTTTGACTGCCGTCCAGTGACCCTCTCCAGGGTCTGACTGGTATCTGCTCGTAATGCTTAAAGCATATGAGACATCTGGTCTCGTACATATCATGGCATACATGATGGATCCAATAGCCGAAGCGTATGGAATTCCACTCATGCGATCCTTCTCAGGCTGTGACTTAGGACACATAGCCCTTGATAGGTGTACCCCATGACTGACAGGAAGAAAACCCCTTTTCGACCCTTCCATGCTAAACCTCTTTAGCATCTTGTCAACGTACGTGGATTGAGATAAACCCAGCAGCCTCTTGGATCTATCTCTATAGATCTTTATACCGAGTATAAAGGCTGCCTCTCCCAAATCCTTCATGGTAAAGTTTTCTGAAAGCCACTCTTTCGTTATTTTTAATGTGGGGATGTCATTTCCTATTAGCAATATGTCATCTACATAAAGCACTAGGAAGACGACATTACTCCCACTTACCTTTCTGTAAACACAAGGTTCATCCTCGTTCTTGATAAAACCGTTACTCTTAACGACTTCATCAAAACGTATATTCCAACTCCTTGATGCTTGCTTTAGCCCATATATTGACCTTTGTAGTTTGCATACCATATGCTCCTGATCTTTGTTTTCAAAGCCTTCAGGTTGTGTCATGTACACTTCCTCCTTCAAGAACCCATTCAAGAAGGCGGTCTTGACATCCATTTGCCAAATTTCATAGTCGTGGTATGCTGCTATTGCAAGCATGATCCTAATAGATTTGATCATGGCAACTGGTGAAAAAGTTTCATCATAGTCAACTCCTTGTCTTTGACGATACCCTTTCGCCACCAACCTAGCTTTGTAGGTCTGAACGTTGCCATCTGCATCAGTCTTTCTTTTAAAGACCCATTTATTACCGATAGGAACTATTCCTTGTGGTTTAGGAACCAAGGTCCATACCTTGTTCTGATACATCGAATCCATTTCAGATTCCATGGCTTCAAGCCATTTTGAGGAG